>BBSZ01011176.1:0-11112 GCA_000981365.1 Subanguina moxae | reverse complement strand
ATATCGGGGGGCCGTTATATCGAGAGTTTACTGTAATTGGATTAGCAAATAAAGCGTTCAACGTTCTTACGTATTCCTAAGTACTATTTTGCTTCTGCGTGGGATGTTTGAAAAGAGAAAAGTGACAATATGGTTTAAAAAAATTTTGTTACTCGCGAGTCATTTTTCTTCATTAGACTCACGAGTCACTTTTTTAACTCACGAGTCAAAAACTCGCAAGACTTGACTCGTGACTCCGAGAGTCTGGGGAAGGCTTTAGAAAACATCAGAAGCTTTCTTCTGTCGACTGTCAAATCTTTGAATTCCTTGGATCTTGTAGGGAAAACTAGTGCCTGCACGTCGGGCATAACCGAGCAGCGTCAAATTTTTAATATAGCAACTTTATTTATTGCATTTTATTTACTTCTTTACATTTAGTCGACTTATATAAAGGCACGTAACTTATATGAACCTAAAAAATGTTTTAACAGCTTGTAAACAACACTTGTGAATAGATGTGATCAACATGCCAGCAGAAATTTATAAAACATTAAATTAGCTTCTCAAATAAGCTAAGTGCTCAGGCAGCTGCATCCGCCTCACTAGCTTTTTGGAGAACATCCCGGAAGGAGAAGGGGGCAAAGGCATAGCCAAGACCTTGGTAGAACTTGCTTTGAAACTCTACCCTGTAACATAAGAGAGGTTATTATTTGTGATATAAATTAGGCCAATAAAAATTTGACCAATGAAGTCGAAGAGCGTGCAGAAATGCTGAGAGCCCTTCCATCAGCACCAGCACAGAAAAGGTCATTACCTAAATAGGTGTTTTGAACAATATTCTTGTATATAAACTGCAGTAATAGCTACTCCAAAGATAAAGAAGAGCACATAAACTGCGATTGCACCAGGAATTCCATCCACCATAAAAGACTTCTCAAAGACCATGTCCCACAAAACTTCGGATAGTTGAGCGTGAGCCAACGACAAAGCCCACAAACGTAGGTAGGATGCTGAATATAAAGTAATCTATTCTTAATACTTAAAATGAGACCGCTTGCACTCAAGACGAATTTTTTGACCTTCCGGTTAAGTGGCTAAGCCTTAGATTTGGACGGAATTACTCATATGTATATGAGTCGCAGACTCAACACCCCTACTGAATCTGCGAACAGCAGAATTCACTCTGCAGATTTATCAGGCCCTCGGAAAAAACATTGTGATAAAATGTGTCTTAGGCACTCATACTTTTTTAATTTTCGTGATTAGATGGTTGTCGGTTGAAAATTTCCCGAAAAAGTACATTTAGCCGTTTTTTGCCTCAAAATAGCATATCCAGCGGTTTTTTTTTCTCACTTTTCCCCGTTTTTCTGCTTCTTCGGCGAATCATGGTAATAACTCTTTAATTACTTTTAACTAAAAATAGCAAAAGAGTGGGCTAATTCTAAACAATACTGAGCCTTTTGGGAAATTACTGCATAAAAAAATGAAATTATTTACCATAAAAAATTGAGAATATTGGATTGGTGCCTCATTAACGAGCGCTTTTTTGGCGCCTTATATAATTCATTGATATGTTAACTAGAGAGCCGGTAATTATGGTGTACATCCCTCTAATAATTAAAATTGGAAAGTTGGTATTTTTCCCAGGACCGTTATGGAAAATTACACTTGAGTTCGAAAAATTAGGCCATTATGAGGATTTTGTGGGCCAGAGAACTTTTTTTCATCTGAAAATGCTAAAACTTCAAAGCGAAGAAGAGGTGGGGGAAGAGGACCCCCCGAGAAAAAAAAACAGTAAGATTTCTTCTCTTAGGAGTCAATTTGTCGATAGTTGACTGCACTACCAAATCAGACGTGTGTGGCATTACTTGTTTGTTTTAAATCCCTTTTTCAGCCTTTTAAGTCGTCTTTTGTACAAACTTCAAATAAAAAATATTGTAACACCTGTATGAGAAACGCATCCGAGTACATACTCAATAGTATGAATAGACTAAAAAATTACACACAAAAAATAAATAATTGTTTTGTATACAGATGTCGAATTACCTGATGCACCATAATATCACCAAAAGACTAAAATAAAGTCAATAATATTTAAAACAACACAACATTTCCTTTTGACTACCTCATCATGATGTCCTCCATGCCCTCCTGCTACACCTTCGTGCCCATCTTCTCCATCCAATTTATTGTTCATTCCATTGCCGTTTCGAATCACTTCCGTTTCATCGGTCTGCATGTTTATTCGAACACTCATATTGTCGGAGATTGCTTTCCTCGCTTTTCTTTGTTGCATGACAATGTACAGCGGCTTGCCAAACAGCATTATCGGTACACATAGCACAGCAGTTATCACAAGAACAGCTTCAATAAGTGACTAAAATTTTTTAATTAGATTTAAACCAAGATACTATACTCAAGCAGTAAATTTACCTGTCCAGGATACCTGTAATTAAAATAAATCGATTCCATACAGCTACTACTTGATATTGCTTTTTACTAATTTTTTTCTTGGTCTTCCTGTTACTTCAGAACTAGCTTGACAATCAGAACTAGCTTCCTCACCCGAAAAAAGTCCAAAATCCAAAATCGGGCTCCGTTACGCGACGTAACTCGTCACGAGCTTCAAAATAAAAAAAAATGGCCCAAAATGATCACGGGATCATATCAAACTCAATCAAAAGTGGACAGACAGACACACGGACATGACCCAAATACTTACAAAAGTTTTCAAAAATTTAAGCAAACAATAACAGCTCTTAAAAGACATTAAATTTGCAAACTGCTGTATTAAAGACTGTAATTACCATTGCGACAGGTAGCATGAGTCAATTTCTTTGTAGGTTGTTGTGTTTCCCTGAGTTATAATTCCATTTTCTAAAAATAAAAAATTGATTCAGAAGTTAAACTTTCCACTTTCTCACGTTGTATAAAGCCGGCAGGTCTGTCTTTGAACATAAACATGTTGATGAGACCAATCTTTAAAGGTATTTTTATTGGAAGAAATCGTTGAGGCAGTAGCTGTTTCTAATAAAACCCAACCAATAGAGATGGAGCACAATGTGAACCGGGATAAATTTGGCCGAAAATTGTTGCGGGTTGAACCCAGAAGAAAATCCATTTCACTGAAAAAAATTTGAGGAAATTCTACGAAAAAAGATTTGACTGGTACTTTTCCCACTTTTATCATTTTTGACACTGACATTTCAACTTTGTTGCCTGACACTTTTTGAAATGGCAATATCTTTCGAACCAAGTTTTCTATTGAAATTATGTAAAGTACATTTTAAAGCTAAGGAATTTCTGCCTTGGAAACGTGAAATTATATTTCCTTTCTGCTTCAGAAAAATGAGAAAAAACAAGTGTCACTATAACAAAAAAGTGTCAGCTTTAGTTTAATTTAAACTGACACCTAAAAACTAAGCCGGTACTTGACTTTTCTCAATTTTGTGTAAAGCCGATAGCAAATCTGATGGCACCTTTCTAAGTCAAAAGCTCTTCGGCTTTGTAATTCACTTAGCAGAATTTTGATAGTACGGTTGGTCCTCAAGATACGACCACTTTTACAAAAGTATCAGGCAAGAAAATCGAAATGTAAGTGTCAGAGTCCCAAAGATGAACTCCTTTTTTCTGATCGTAAATTTTCCAATTTTCATTTTTGTTTATTTTTGTATTTTCCGATTCGGGATTTTTTGGTTGGAAACCATAAAAGTTTAGGTTTCTTGGTTTTTGGCTCGGTCCGACTGGGTGGGATTTTTGGTGGCTTGAGTATAGAATCCCCTAACCGAACTTGTCGGTCACAGAGAATAACTTCTTTTCCACGCTAATCAACTCGAATTTCATGAGAAAGCCAGCTATTTTAAACTTTTTGAGAAAAAAAATTCGATGCTAAACATTTGAAGTTCAATGTTATTTGTGGGAAGTTTCGAAAATTTTACTCTAATTTGCTTACAAATAATTTGCAGGCACAGGTAGATAAAGATGCAAGACAAGAAGCACAACTGAGGAATGAAGACCGTAAAAATCTCAATTTTTGATTTAAAAAACCTGAAGCAATGATTTTTATTTTAAAAAATAAGTATTTGCACATATTACCGATAATTCTGAAGTGAGAGGAAGACTCCAAAAGTCTAGAAAATAGCCTTGTTATTAGTATCTGATACAGAAAAGCACCATTTGAGCTATCCCAATAAGAACAGACATCTTCATCTTCATAGAGTTAGCATAGTTCAGTTTGTTTTCAGCCAAATTCCAAATGGGGTCCATGCCTAAAAGAAGATAAACAAATGTGGTTTCTTGCTACCAATTGACCACAAAGCTTTTAGATCGTTTAATTTCTCACAAGTGTTCTAATTTCGAGGGCCCTATTTCACTTCACAAAAAATACCGCAAGTTTTAACTTTAACCCCCGACATGTTTAGGTGTTTCTTTGATTGTTTGGAAAGGCGTCACATATTTTTCGCAAAGAAGGAGAAATAATGCCAATCTTCTCGACGAAAATTAAACAGAATTTTGCGAAAATCCATATTTTGACTGAGTTGAGTTTGAAATCATGATAGAACTGTTCAATAGGTCTGGAAAAAAATCAAAAAATATGATGATCAACTCCAACCTTAAAATGTTTTTTCTTTCTCTTTTATTCTGGACCAGTAGCAAATACTAAATTAGTGACTAAATATTTAGACTTAGCGTGCTGGGTAAACCTATTCCAGGGCTGATATGCCTCTGAAAAAAATACGCATACCCCAACTTCTGTTTTTAGAGCCTGCGTTTTTTTAATTTTTAGTCACTAATTTTGTATTTGCAACAAACCTTGATTTTTAGCTCTCGATTAAAAAGTTGTTTAAAAGTTAAAAGAATTCGAAGGTCAAAGCCCACCAAAAGGATATGGATCGCGTGTGTAAGCATATTCCGAAGGCATTTCCAGCATTACTTCTTTGCCTGTCGTCTCACTTTGGTTGTGCCATGCATGTAAAGAGGCAAGTCTAAAAGATGTTTTTTATAATGAGCATCTTAGGCAACTCCAGAAAACAGACTAACGAATAGGGATTTCGCCAAGCACTGCCAAAGAGGTTGAATGATTTGGCGAAGATGTCGTTATAGATAAAGCCGGCATGCAGAGAAAATAGACCCATCAGAAGAATAATATATCGACCACCAAAGAACATGCCAAAAATCCAAAAAAGAAAAATAATAGAATAAATACAAACAATCAGTGCACCCAACACACCTCATCCCTTATTTGACGAGCCTCCAGATTTTTTTCGCGCATCACCAAGAAAAGGCCAGCCAAAAACATAAGCATTCCTATAAACCGTTTAAATGGTAATATGAGTTCTAATTGAAATAAGCTAATTACCATGTCCCAAATCACCAAACATACACGAAAATATAAA
Organism: Subanguina moxae; assembly: GCA_000981365.1. NCBI lineage: Eukaryota > Metazoa > Nematoda > Chromadorea > Rhabditida > Anguinidae > Subanguina > Subanguina moxae. The sequence goes on along the minus strand of BBSZ01011176.1, from coordinate 5,737 downwards.
AGGAAAAGTGATAATTGTATAGGGCGCTGAAAGAAACTCACAAGATTATACTTTCGGTTACTTTACCTATGAAAACTGACCTGGATTTACTTCCCTGCAATTTATGTACCGGTTTGTAGACTTTAAAAGATGGATTTACTTACAAGTATGAGGCAATTCCATAAGAGTCGACAATTCCTTGGAAAACAGCAGTGAATTTATTAGTGCGATTGTAGGTGGGTGGAGGCTCATCGGTATGGAGGATGTTGAGAACTGGCTTCACCGTGCCACCATTTTTCCCCTTGAACGAATTATGAATAAATTTGAAAATATAGAGGAGGTGACATACTTTTCCCAGAAAGACTACAAAAGAACTAATCATAAGAAACTATCGTATTTCGGTAGTATAATCTTCTAATAATTCCGATTTGTGCAAACAAATCTTGAAAAGTGAAGATCTTGATAAAAGATTTCATGGGTCCTGATTCTCAAAATTTACGTTTGAACATTTGATTCATAGGATGAATTCCAGATAGGCACCTATGCTTAAATAATTGAGCATGCTACAATAAGTATGGATACTCTAACAACCACATACCTTGGAAGAAGCTTGAAAAAAATGAGCGCGATAAAGTGTTTCCAAAACTCACATTGCTTCTCTCACTCGCCTAAGAAGCAAGTGAGAGTTTTGATTTAAAAGCGAGTGCAAAGTCTCAAAATGGAAGATGAAATTAACAACCATGTTGTTTTTGTTTTGTTGTTATTGCTCACGCTCAATGTTCAAACCAAGGATACACGTCGATGTTTGAAATCTCAAAATGCGACCAAGGTTCAGCAAATTAGTCTCAAGGATACTTTATTTATTTTTAATAAGGAGCTTGTCGGATGCATGTGAAAAGGTGTTGGTATCATCATCCAATACATCGTTTCGTTTTGTTATATAATCTTTATGTGGTTTTAATAAAGATAATAAAATTTCATGGTTAGTTATTGTTAAGGACTCCTCAATTTCGCATTGTAATTGTACTAACCCTTAAAATCTAAATTCTCACTCGGCTATCACTCGCCCGCAAACTTTCACTCGTTTTTTGTCTCTCACTCTCTTGTTAGGCGAGAGTTAAGAGCCTGATAGTGAGCGAGTGAGAGAAGTGATGTAAGTTTTGAAAACACTGGCGCGAACAAAAATACAATAAGCAACTTTAGGATAAAAGAGACCTTTCGACAGTACCTTTAACACTGACTTTGGCATATCATCGGTGGGGACTGCAAAAGAAAGCTTTTGGCCAAAATTTGAGTGAAACCCTGACTAGTCTCGTGGCTATTTTTCCCCAATTTCCACTTTTAAGTAAAAATCATAGGGTTTAGATAACAAAGTACGCTTACCACACCAGTTTCCAGAGCAACACGCACATTTTCAATGTCCCGCACTGCAAATAAAAAGATTCATATAAAAATATTCAAAATATTCCACCTGGAATCCAGCACTCAGCCACGAAGAACTTGCCAATCCCATCAAAAGTGAACAAGTTGAGTGTGTGGTAAATTGACTTGTGAAGACGGACCTACAGAAAAAGTTTTAAATTTTATTTGCTTCATTTTCGTGAAAAAAAAAGCACCTGTTTCAGCCAACCGCGAAGATTCACAGCTGCCGCATTGAGCACCTTCAGGCGATGTTCTTTGGTCTGAGCCATCACAGTGCGCATATCAGTGATGTTGGAGCGAACTTGCAGAGCTGCAGCATGTCTTTCCGAGCTGGTTTTGGGGCATTGATTAAATTGCTTGGCTTTGAAACCCTCAGAAACCTGGAAAAATAGAGTATTCAAATATACAGATTTGTAATCGACACACCTTATCAATGATGGAGCGAAGGCGGTCACCATTGTAGAAGACGATAAACACAGATTCGTGCATCTTTTTACCCTATAAATGTAAAGTTTAATCCACTTCACCGATTGAAGTAGTAGACAAACTGTGTCAGGATTTTCCAATTCTTCTTCAATTTCAGAATAGCGAACAAAAGCGGTTCTACGGCAGGCTCTCCACAAGATTCGCTCAAAGGCATTCACCTGGACAAGATGGAAAATTATTTTGTTTCTCGTGAAATAATATCCTTTTTACCTTTTCATGACTGATCACACCGACTGTGTATCTAAACAGTGAAATTATAAGCAGTTCTTCCAAACAAAAGTCTACCCAATCGGCTCCTTCTCTTTGAGTGCAAAACCGGCATCAGTTTCTTGAGCTTGCTCAATTTCTTGCATTGCAACATCATTTATTCCCTGCAAGATAATTGTTGGGATAGAATAAGATAGCAAAAATAAAAAGTGTTACTCCTTCGAAAAATCCATCAGTCTTTTCCAAGACTGATTCCCATTCTTTAAGTTCAAGAAAATTTTTCTTGAGCTGATGGTCGCTTTCGTTCATATGAATTACATCTCTTTCCAAATCAGTCAAAGTTTGCTGCAAAGAAGTTGGATTTATTAACTGTTTATAAAACTTATTTATGAGCTAAACCTCTAACTGATTGATTTCATGATGCGACATAACATTGATCTCTTCTTTCCAAGTGTTGTCCACTATGTCAATTTCGTCCTTGCGAATTTGATTTTCCAAAAATCCTTAAATAACAAATAAGGTATATTTAAAGTATTTTTTATAAAGTCCCAGATTAAAATCTCCCACCAAATTACATGTTTCTCCAGTCAAAATATTTACCTCTCTCGTCGAGTTTTAAAAAATTTAGTTATCTCGGCTGGTTTTCAACAATTTATTCTAATTTTTTCAGCGTGTTACTCGTGATCTCCTCTCTCCAATAATGTATCAACTGATCCAATGTTGTTGACAAAAATTAATTCGGATTTAGAGGTTCAAATGGTCAACACTTGTAATATCCTTCAAATGACAATTCAGCATCTAGAACCTTTTTTTAAAAAACCATTTCACTTCCTTATCATGGCAATTTTTATTCATTTTTTATTATTCACAGATATATTTGCTAAATACGGTATGCCTTGTGTATTTGCGCAACGTCGAAATCTTGCTCATATGTCAGGCCTGTGGTACACAAAATATATCGATCACAAGAACTACTAGTAAAAAAACTAAGTCACAAAAACAGTTAGGGAATTATTTTAACTAGTTTTTAGCCATTTTTAGAAGACTTAGAAGAAATTACACACGAAAAAGTGAAATTGTTGAGTTGTGTAAAAACGACCGGCAAATACAGAATCCTTATGATTTTTTGCCTTAAAAACATCAATATCAAAATAGGCAAAAGATGTCGAAAATTGAGGTAAAAAAATGGTTGGACCCAGCTGTGGATCGAACTTTTTGGCATACAAATTCGGTCTCTAATCATAATAAGAATAAATACACCAAAGAAGCAACCAAACAGATCTTAGAGAGGACATTTCAACCTCAAACTCAAATCAGCAAAGAAGAATTATTTCGAATTAATAAAAATAATTCGGCATAAATTAGGTGGTCCCGCGCGCGTTCAAACGTCAAAATTGCCATGCTAAGGAAGTGACAAGGTCCTTTAAGCCGACATTTGTCAAACTCGCGCTTTCCCAACTAAAATTTACAAAAATCATAAAACTTAAATTTCTACTATCTTTTGCAGAAAAAATAAACTTTTTCAAAACCTGTTAACGTACAGGCTCTTATAATAAAATTTTTCTTTTGGTATTTAACAAATTTTCATTTCCTCAGTTTTTTAACAAAAAAAAACTTTGGAAAAAATAGTTTAAAGAAAAATCTTTGGCAAAATAAATTTGCGAAAACACTTGGGACGTACAGTTTCGATTGGAAATGTATGAAATACGGTATTGATAAAGCTAACTTACTTAATTTTCTTTCCATTTCATCGAATCGGCGAATGTCGCGTACAAACATTCGTTGAAAAGAGTTCACTTCGGAATTTAGCTAAAAAATTAAATTTTGTTATGTTAACTTGGTCAACAACCAGCTCTTACAATCAGGCATTTTGAATTTTTCATAAAGTCGAAAATCGAGAATTAACTTCCCCATTAGGTGTTAGCATCGATAATCCGCCACTTAAGGGTAGTCTTTGGCCGAGATAATCGCATTTGACTTTTAAGAAAGTTAATGGTAACTAAACTTCACTATAGTGATATCTTGGTAGGTCTTAAAGGGGCGTCACTATAGCTGGCTCCACCCGAGTTCTCCGACCACTAGTTCTCGATCGGTGATTCTTCAGCCGATAAGTTCTTCAACTAGAAATTAAAAGACTTGTAGAAAAAGTTTACCGACATTACGGTCAACCTTCGACTTAATGACCCTCCTAAAGAGTCTGACCCACCGCTGGGTTTACGTATACCCACTCAAAAAAGAGAAGATTTTGAACATAGCTTTGTCATAATACAGTAGAATCAAAAAAAAATTCAATTTATTTTCGCACGAAAACCACCTACGTCTTTAAATTCCACGCAAGGTTTCTTGCCGATTTCAGCCACACAGGCAAAGGCCGCATCTTTTTCCACAATCATCTGGCAGAAGCGCATCTCCTCGGAGCGATATAGCGACCCCATGGCTATTTTCTATTTTAAGACCAGACTGAAAAAATATATGTTGGTTATTGGCAGAGACACAAGAGACTAGTCCATCACAACACGACAACACGAAATAATAAGACAAGTTTATATAAAGCCGACCCACCTTTTTCTCTATTTTTATTAGGTTGGCTACTAAGTAATCTTTCATATTTTTGCAAAAAATTTTATTTTTTAGGAAAATGGAAAAAACTCGAGCAGATATTCCAAAAGTGTTGAAATATGAGTTTGAGCTTGGTCGTAGCGCAAAAGAGGCCTAACAAACATCAACCGAGTAAAGGGAGCAGGAACTTTCGCTTATCGAACAGCTGCAAGGTGGATTTCAAAGTTTAGAAGTGGAAATGTGGGTATTGAAAACGAAAAGCGATCTGAGAGCCCTCGGAAAGTTGATTGAGTCGTGGAAAACAGTGTAGAAACATTAAAGAAATGCGTGAAACCCTTACAGAATTTTTCTATTCTAAGACCCGAGATTGGTACCGCAATGGGATTTACAGACTGGAAGAACAATGGCAGAAAGTGACAGAAAATAACGGAGCATACTTTGATTATTAGTTATTGTTGTTTTTTGTAATTTTTGTTCAATAAATATTTGTTTTCTGGGGGTGTTGCCATTACTTAGTCGCCAACCTAATAATAAAAATTAATAGGAAATTTTTTTGACACCCCGTATGTTGATATTAGAGGGGGTGGGACGCTTAATGCAGGGAATTAAGTAATATCCGTTATATTTCTAACATTTTAAAAAAGGATCAATAAAAGACAATAAAACCATTTTTACATAAATTTTATTTAATTTACAAGATTGTTTTAAATTAGCAAAATAGCTGTGTGTCTGTCTCAAAAGAATTATTGGATTTGGAAAAAAGTCCAGTAATAACTGCCGATAGAGGAAGTGTTTGGCATATAATGAGTAAACTGGTTTTATTGTCTTCTTCTCTATTATTTACTGGTTTTCACTCTGAATAGTCCTTTTCTCTTTTTTGCCGTTTGAAAGAGCTAAAAGTTTGCATGGAAGTTAGAATTTTAATTAAAATGAACTCTAGTTATTGATTCCATCCATCTTTTCTAGTGTCTGTTCGAACATAAAACAGGTAAAATTACTGAAGAAGATAAAGCAGTAAAAATAATATTTTTCAACTTTGCCGGTGTATAAATAGCGCCTCCTCCTAACCAATTTTTTTGCAAAA
>BBSZ01011175.1:0-21256 GCA_000981365.1 Subanguina moxae | reverse complement strand
AAAAAGGGTGTGAAAGCAATTGCGCGTGAACTCAAGCGATCTCCTCGTCTTATCCGGAATTTTATGAAAGATCCTGCCAGCTATGGACAAAAGAAGCGAGGTAGTCGTAGAAGGAAGCTTAGCAAGCGTGATGAAAGAAGAATTTTCAAGGAAGCGTCTAATTCTGTAAAGAGTGCGAGTGAAATCCAGGTGGCTCTGAATCTGGAAGTGTAAAAGAAAACTATTCTTCGGTCTCTCAAGCGCAATCCAAATATAGTTCGTGAGAAAATGACCAAAGCGCCACGTTTACTACTTCATCACAAAACTGTCCGAATAGAATTTGCCCGTTTGAACATAAATAGGAACTGGAACACGGCTAGTTTTTGTCAATCATTCTCCCCTAAAATTTTTGTTTTTAGGTGATTTTTTTGGATGAAAAGAAATTCAATTTGGACAGTCCCAATGGTTTCAATGCCTACTGGCGTGACTTAAGAAAGGACCCGCAATACTTTTCAAGAAGAAACTTTGGTGGGGGAAACGTTATGGTGTGGGCTGCCTTGAACTTCTTGGGTGTCCTTGAAATTGCTTTCGTGTCGTCGAAAATGAAGAGTTTTGATTATGTGCAGGTTGTTGGCTTCGGACTTTATAGGTGTTTTTATTTGATATATAGGTGCTAAGCAGCAAGCTTTTACCGTTTTTGCAAAAATTCCATCGATTTTCATTTGTCTACCAGCAAGATAACGCGTCCATTCACAACAGTCGAGAGACCAAAGAATGGCTGGCTTTTAAAAAAATCAATGTTTTGAAGTGGCCGGCTTGCTCACCTGATCTTAACCCAATGGAAAACCTGTGGGGTATCATTGTTCGTCGTATCTACGCAGGAAATCGTCAGTTCGGATCGGTGGAGGACCTAAAAAAGGCAATTTTTGATGCATGGAAAGCAATTCAACCAAGTGTGCTACAGAATCTCATCGACTGTTGTGATGACCTTATATTTGAATTGCTATTTTGTCTCGAGTGGAAATTTATTGTGTTATAGCTATATCCAAATTATTATTTGGGAGAGTATGAAATTGTGAGATTGTGGTTCTGTTCTGTTTTGTTCTGTTCTTTTGTGTTATTAAATTTAAAATCTATTTCTTGTTTGTCGGTTCTGTCTCTATACACTTCTACATATATTTACCGATACAACAAATTTGGCGCAGTCGGCAGGATTCGAACCTACGCGGGCAAAGCCCAATTGATTTCCAGTCAATTTCCTTAACCACTCGGACACGACAGCATGAATAACCGTCTTTTTCAGGTTATTAATCGTTCTGGTGGTGTGACTGATTATTAAATTGTTATTGCTGTCCAAATGAATGCTTTTGATTTGATAAAAATTTGTATTTCCACATAAAAACCCAAGGGGGGTTATAATTATGACCCACCTCATTTTCAGTATTTGGGGCAAAACTTTTTTTGTGTGGGTCGAAATTTGATTTTTTCTTCTGCAATTGTAGTTTTTTTGCCATTTGCGTACAACTGTTGCAAAAGATTGACTATTGGCTCCTTAAAACACCCATAACTCGTTAAAATCCTAGGGGGGTTATAATTATGTCCCGCAGTGTATAAAAGAAGTGATCTTTTTAGGAAACATCAGGGGACCATATCTCGGTGTTTTATGTTCGCATAGCAAAATCTAACAACAGTTTGCCTACACACTTGGGCACGGGTTACACGCTGGAATTGACAGAAGTGGAAAAGGGCACGGAGGTTTCACGTGGTTCCCCTGTTAGCTATTTTAGGAGACCAACAGATAAAACTTTAATTTATAGTTATTGTTCGTCAGCATCTATTTCTAATGGCTTGCGCTGTTAAACAGTATATGAACGTTAATCTATAAAAAAGGTGCGGTCGCAATTACTGAGATCACAAGTTATGAGTGTGTCATTTGTTTACCCATTGGCGCCAAATGTGATGAATTGGTTGGCTCCTGCCAACTTATTTATCAATATCAAATATCTGTCTAAAGGACCATTAAAACGTTAAAACAAATTTCAGGTGGCGCTAACACCAACTACCCTCTACCTAGTATTAACTCTACAAATTGATGAAAAAACTAAAGCGCCGTCTCAGTCACGCCTTCAAGAGTGGGAGTTCTTTGAATATCAACCTTGAAAACAACAACTACTCTCATTCTTGCAGCCTTCCAAATGATTGCTCTCTTTTGAAAAGTAAAGATAAGAACGCCGTCAATGATCACTTCTATGATTTGGATCACGAGTGCAGAGACAACAACAGCACTTTAGGTGGTTATGACAATGTATTGGATGGCAGTGTTTCCTCCTGTTCCTCCCTGTCTGTCCCTAATTATCCCCATCCATTACCACCCACTTCCTATAACCCAAATGGACCGAGTGCAGCTAGCAGATATGAATGTGGAGCAGGAGGCTTGAGCTATGCTGGCAGAGGGCAACAATACCGGTCATGGAGTCGGTTGTCCGACTCCATTAGCCATTTGGCTGAGAGGTGAGCTTATTGGTGAAAGAACTTTTTTCAAAATTTTTTGGTTCCCTTAGTTTTGATCTAAAACTTGCAATAAGCAATAGATAAAGGGGCATTTTTGCAATTATATGCAAAAAAATTACTTATTAAAAAAAAGTTCGCTGTTGATGCTATCTTAAATTCTGATCTTTAAAAAAGGGTCGATTGAAGCCTAAAATTTTTTCGCCAAAGAAACATGACACCTGTCACAATTTTTTTTTTCATTATACCCAGCATGTCAGGCTGAGTTGATCAAAAAAAAAATGCTCAAACAAACCATTAGAAGATGCATAAATTGACATTGACAGACAAACAGGTAAACAGAGTCATGCCACTAAAACTAGATACAGTCGATTCTCGATTCATTGTACACCAAAAAATTCGATACCTCGAGGCTTTCGTCTATTTTTTACCGTCATTTTAAAATCTTTTTTTACTAAATTACAGAATACGCCACCCAAGCAACTGCTCTGTAACCTCTCAACAAGAATCTTATTCAACGTATTTTATTATCATAGCAAATAGACACATATAAGATTATTTACTTTCCATGGATATTTGCCAAACCCTTTTCAATCACTTTTTGACCACACTATGATTTCTTGAAAATTATTGCTCGCCATCGTCAGAAGTAAAACTGTCACAGGTTCCGTCATCAAACCTAGCATAGTTTAGATTGTCTCCATTGACATGAGAATCTTTGCATTCTTTAGCATTTCAAGAATTTTTTTGACAGAAATGGTAAAAAAACCGATATATCAAATGGGTGGCGTATTCTGTAAGCGTTCTCCAATTTTAATGCTACTGTATCTGGACCAAAATAGTAAGGATGATGAATCTAAGCATAATAATTTAGTTCTTGAAAAGGCAAAAGCTTATGCGATTTAGTGTGGACCCATTTACAAGACAAATGTACAATAAATCCATATTCGAGAGGATCCAATATTTTGTAAACCAATTTTAAAGAAAAGAATTTTAATTGTTCGTCAAACAGGTTAATCTGCCATACCCAAGTTTAGGTTGGCCCAAGACGGTATTATAGTCGAGGAGTACAACATGGATGACATATCAGCTAGTCAACAAAACGCTGAAAACAGGAACAATAGCAGAAAAAGCTGTCATCAACTCCCTCTCAGCCACCCTTCTATCCTTAACTATAATAACAGCAATAGTATATTTGGGAATAGTAAACACTACTCGATGAGTGAAAAGCAAAGTTGTTCGGAGGAGGCACAGCTAAATTGCAGCCTCCATCCAAAAGCACTTAGAAACAATCACAGCCACCATCAATTGTCAACTTTATCCAGCAGCGCAAAAAATGAGGCCAATGGAAATGGGCGAGAGCTGAATGCTAGCAATAGAGGTTATTTGGATAGTGCTTGTGTAAACAGTCAAACTTTGCGATTAAATGGTTCTGGATCCACAAATACAGTGATGACCAACCTGAGTAATCCGTGGTCTGTAAATGCGCTCAACAACGCTCGGCATGCCTTTTTACTGGATATACAAGTAAATTTCAGGAGATTGCAAATAGAACATAGTCGCGGAATTGAGCCTTAACCTCTTTTTACATTTAACTACAACTATTTCGAATAACCATGAATGTTAGGCGTTTCCTCATATCGAGCATCAGTAATGGTATGTGGAAAATGGTGAAAGAAAAATGGAGAAAAATAAACCAAAGTTTGTAGATCTGGTTGTAAGTTTAAAACCGCTGCTGAAGTTCGAATCTTTAGACAATATTTTTTGAACGTAGAAATAAGTAGACTTGGCGACCCCGCAATAAATAATTGAAGTTAACAGTTTATTCGACTATGTATTGTCTATACATCGTTTGATTAAACGCACTTTTGGAATTAAAAAATGCTGTCAGATATTCAATAAGAAGCAAAAAATTTGTCTTTCTATTTTCAGATGATAGACAGCTCCAAGGGCAACCCGGACGTTAACTTGAATGATAAGATAAATGCCCCCAACATTTTGTCTCCGCTGGTGACCATGAAACCGTCCAAATGCAATGGCTCTTCTTCTAAAGCAGTAAAAAAGCAAGTGCAGGTTGAGAAAACAAGCAAGAATACCTGTAGCAACAATGCAAAGGAGATGAAGAAGAAAAGCAGAAACAGTTGGCATGCTTCTAGATGGATTTTTGGTGGTTCCAATGGACGAGCCGTTTCAGGTAAAGACATTCTTGGTACAAAGGTTTAGCAAGGAAGGAAAAATGCATAAATGATTTTGGAAAAAGAAAGTGGTACTATGAAAAATGAGGTTTTGAACCCACAAAGGTATACCCGTCCCAACAACAAGTTAAGCTGGGTGATCCAACTTGGGTTTAAACACTCCCATAAGAATATGAATAGCTCATACAAAAATATTGAGGTTTTTTTTATGCGCTAAAAACGTTAAAAAATTTGTTTTCCATACTCTTACATATATTCCAACCCATCTTTCATTCTAAGTATATAATTTTACACGGTTAACTCCCTCTGTAAGAGACACCCAGGCACCGGACTCAGCAGTCCTTTATAGAGAACGTCCGCTATTAAGAGACTCAAAAAAATTACTTCTTTCCGTTATATAACGTTATAAAGACAAACCTTGATTTAATTACAGCCAAAAAGTTAGATCCACCGCTGAATTCGACCAGTTTTTTACCTCCATATTGTGACATCTTTTTGCCAATCTTAATTTTGGTGTCTCTAAGGCATACAAACGTAAGGATTTTGAATTTGCCAGTCCTTTTTCCAAAAGTTGTTTGTAAAATTAATTGTAATTACTTAATGATTTAATTATAGTACATCAAATACATGTTTTACATTTGTGAATTCTACTCATTTTCAAGTAGAAAGTAGCAAATCGATAAGTGAGAAGTATTTTAACGTTGGTCACCGGCTGGAAGACCACTAATTTCTATCCTCAATTTGTGGGTCACTATTATATCCATTGAGCAGCCTCCGTTGCACATCAATATATAATTTGGTTTATAAAGAGAGAGAAAGAAAATATTCGGACACCAATTTTGTGAGTGCAGACTATTAGAGTCGTCACAATACAAGTGGTCAGCTATATTGTAGCAATATTTGTATGAGCTATTCATATTCTTATTTGCTTTTGCAAACTTTCCACCTTTTTTCGAAAAGTTGGCAAAAGTTCTATCAATAAGTTTCAAAAGAATTAGACTAGGTGTGAAGGAAAAGAGAAAATTGCTATCCTTTAAATGGTTCGACTTTTTTTTCATTATTTCCCTGTTCTTTTTTTTTGATAATTTGTTGTGATTTATAGCTTCAATTATACAATGCATCGTTTTTGTGGATAGGAATCAAACCTTAAATTGATTTTTTTTAAATTAGAAACAGCATTTATAGTGTGTTTTTAGAGTTTTCGAATAATGAATTAAGCTAAACTTTTAAACTTGATCGAACAAATCCTATCAAAAAGGAGTAATAAGATTTAGACAAAGGTTCAATAGGTTCTAATATTTCTTTTGTTCACATTTTCAGCTTTTGGTTTGAAAATTCTGGCTCTCTTTTCTGTCTTCTAGCTCTGGTCTTGGGTAATCTTCTCTTTTGTTCTAGTGTTCAACTTTGGGTTAATTACCAAGGCAAAAATATCTAAATTTTCGATTTTTTTTTAGAAGTGTAGAAAAGCGTGGAAAATAATTTTTTTTTATCGTTTTCAGCGTATTAAAAATTCTTGGGAGGTGCTAAAACAACAAGGCAAGAAAAGCAAAAAAAGAACAGGCAAAAAACCCTGGATTGTTGCATAGCATCCAAAAGCTTCTGTTAAAGGATATTAAAGGCCGGTTAGTGCTCTTCACATTTCTCATACCCCCTTGAGTACTTGTATGTACGCAAACCATGTAAAACGTTAGTAGCTAGTACAGCTGCTCTCCTAGAACCAAAATAGAATTCAATAAAATTAGTTATATGTTCCTAATTACAGCCCTTTGCTATTAGACAGCTGCAAGAGGAATACAAATTAATTTTCACTATTCTGTTTTCCTCCTCGACCAGTTTCTCTTATTCTCCTGGATAACTGCATCTAAGGGTGATTTTATGGTTTGCTATCACAACAGCTTTGTAAATCCATAGACAATTGCAAATAGTTAGTGTCTATGGTCTTTCCCTTCTTGAACACATCTGGCTTAATAGGCGGATGGGGGAAGAAGAGGAGGGAGAATGAGGCATTATAGCAGAGAGACACAAAATTGAGGTTTTTCTTATTTTCTAGTAGTCTAAACAACAGTTTCTAGAAGAAGAAGAACAATAGGTCGTGCTGATTGAGCCCTAAAAAATTTCCTTGAGCACAATTAAGTGTTTCTCTGCTACGGAACTAACCATTCTTTGTTTGTATGACTTGTTTTCAGTTAATTTTATTAGTAATTTGCTTTTTTAATTGTATTTTTGAAAAAAAAAACATTCTTAAAGGTTCTCCAAAGAAAGTTAGTGCAATTTAAAAAGATCTCATACCGTATTTACTCTATTAAGCGGGCATGCACGCTTATTTTTCGACCCTTTGCTAGGGGGTCCACTTATTAGAGGGTGCGCGCTCATTAGAGGGTGCCCGCTTAATTTTCGGCCTTTTCTCGTATCATAATTCAAATTTTATTGGGAAACACAATGAGATAGATCTCAAACGACTCAGGAAGAGCTGCAAATTCATTAGCTAGGGTGCCCGCTTATTAGAGGGTGCCCGCTTAATAGAGTAAATACGGTATTTGCCTATTTTATTAACACCCTTAACTATTTTACAATTAACCTTTGACTTCACTGTAGACTGTCTCATAGACTGTACCTATTTTAAGTTTTTATTAATATCTTCTGTCAAAATCTTCCGAACCCTAACTTTACATCTTAATAAGGTAAATATAACATAAAATTTTTTTTATTTCTGTAAATGGAGGATATCCTCTCAAAACTTTGCTGTATTATGAAATTTGCTTATTTTTATTATAAATAGAAACGCGACGAAATCCCGTCGGATCCCGATCCCGACCGAGCTGATTTCGGTCGATCCCGATCCCGAAATCCCACCCGATCGTTCCCCAAAATCCCAATCCTGAAAATCGTCTTATCGCGAAGTGAAAAATTTTACGCCAAGATTCATGTGTATATCGGCACAGCAATTTTTTCGAGGATAAAGCCAAAGAAGCATCCTTTTTCGTAGAGGATGCTATGACGTAGTCATTGTCATAGCCCATGCATGCAACAAGCTGAAGCGCGTCAGGCCAGATGAGAATTTTCTTGAAAGCTGAAATAAATTTTTGGCATTGATTCTCAATTTTTTAGGTGTTACATAGTTATCTGTCTTTATTTAAACATGATGAATCTTTGTTTCCCATGCTGAGAAAACTTGTGTTTCGCTTTTGCTTAGCTACTGCTACAAACCAACCTAGTGTTTTCTGTTGCCAGTGATGTGTACGATTACCAAAACAGCAATTTGAAACCTGGTAAAGACGAAATGCTGATCTACAATATGGTACTTTTCCTTGCATCAGATCTGTTTTTGCATCAGATATACTTATTTCTGCATCAAATGTGGTTTTTTTTAATATTTTAAATCAAGGGGGTGGGGCATTATTAGAAAAAATACGGTCATTTCAAAATAATTATCTTTGTGTTGTTTTATTAAACTTTTATGCTTTTTTATTTCTGTTAAAAATATGGAATCAATACTCAAGAGCTCTTTGTGGAAATTCCAAAAAAAAACATTTTTAATTTGTTTCCTAAATCTAGTCCTTAAAGAAGCTAATTTATTCCTATCTAATCTTCAACACTTTCACAACAATTTATGTCCCTTTATCTCATGCAATTTATTTCTCTATTTCCATGAATCCAGTCAGGCAGTAGCAGTTTCGAACAACACTAACAACAAGCAAAGTAAAGTGCCGTTGCCAGCCAACGCCAAACAACACTATACAGCTAACTTCATACACAGAAGACCGCCCACCGAAAAGACCCGCCTAGTCCGGCAAAAACACTTAAAGAGAGAAAATTGACTCAAAGCTAGAGAGCCACAAGTTTGCGCACCAGCTGAGCGAGCAAAAGACACATTTGTGCTGTCTGTCCTTGACTGCCTGCTGTGTTTGTGAGAATGGGAGCATTCAGTCTGCTGCTCTTCAAGCAAGTTACTGACAAGGTCTTTTGCCCATTCTTCTTCTATTTCTCTCCGTGTCTTGCAATGTCATTGAGCAGCAGCCCTTTTCGGGTTGCCTTTGGCTTTTTGTTAGTTTTCTTTAGTCACACATACACAGCAACAAGCTCTGGAATAAAGAGTGACTCTCTGAGTGTTTTTTGGGCGACAAAAAAGAATTGCTCTCTGTATTGATGTTGCTCTTTTTATGTGTGGAAATATTAGTAGTAGTAAAACATTTCCGGCTCTGTATGTGTGTCTTCGTAGTAATCCCTAAAACAGTCTTGGTCCCTCAAGCTGATTTATGGAGTTAAAATTACTTAAAAAGTTTGTAAATTTTTTTCTGAGTCAATCATCTTGGCAAAAGACAGCTTTCTTGAGCCAAAACTTACACCCTATTTCGGTGCTAACATTTTTTTTCTTGACAATGAATAATCTATTTTTTTTTGCTGTTTCTTTGTGGAAGACGGCAAGGAAAAGAGAGGATGCTGCTGTTTCTTGGAATGTAAATTACTCTCCTCTTCCTCTCAATTTACTTTCTTTTTCCTGTTGCGTTAGATCCCCCTGAAATGTGCGGTCTTCTCTAGCCATCTTCATTTCTCCTTTTTTGCAATAACAGCAATTTCTTGATGAAATTAATGCACACAGCGTTAAATTTGCATGTCGCCTGAACAAAATATTAATCCCAAAGAAGCTTTTCTTCTAAAACCTCATATAAATTTGGTTACAAAAAGTGTGCATTCTAGTTTCTTTAGCATTTACTTATTTACGTCAAATGCCTGATTACCTCAAACATCTAATATAGCAACCAGCCAAATGCTTTATATACCAGTGTATGGCGCTATGTATGTGTTTCTTTTACTTCTGCTGCTTGCTGTCATTTTAGTTTCTATGTTCATTGTTTCATAGCTGGCGCAACTATCATAGTTACCTCTTTCACACTCAACTATGTTATGGATAAATGTCTCAGTGTTATCTCCTTCTTCCAATTTTATCTGTGTGTCTGGAAGACTGCTTTAGTCAAGCATATATCCTCTGTGATTGCGCATAATCGACCAGTCAAAACATGTATGTATGGCTTTTGGGTCTCTAAAAAGCTTTTCTGGCTTGTCTTCCCCAATTTACATTATGGCCAACCAACTAATTATTGGCTTGAAATTTGCGCATACTCTTTTGCCTCAAGCTTTTGCTGCCTTCCTTCATTTGGCAGTTTTGGTGTGGAGGTTAGTTGTTAGATGCTGGAGTAGTTGATATCCCCAGCTGGCACTGCCTGCCTGCCTGCCTGCCTGCCAAAAAGGTGCCTGCAGTGCCTGTGGCATAATTGTTAGGAGAGGCAATCTTCTTTGCTTGAGTTATTTCCTATTTTTCTCATTTAAAAGGGCAAAACAGTAACTACGAATTTATGCACTTTCATTGAGCCTTTGTCGTTGCAAAGACATTTTTGCCTAAACAATCTGTTTTGTTTAGTGGAGGCGAGCTGTGATGTAGAGCAAGGCTGGGCATCAATTTCGTAGTCTGAAAGCCTTTCTCATGCTACATTTAACTTTACTTCACCCCAAACTACCTTTGCAGATTTCGTTTGACTCTTTCTTTGTAAATTTTTTGTATCTTACATTTTCCGGAATGTGGTATTGAATTAGCTGTATTAGTTGTTAATACAGCGTTTTGGCAATGGCACTAAAAATTTAGAATGTTAGAGTAAGTGTTTGAAGTTTTTGTAAACATTACTGTAGCAAAATTTCTCTGTAGTGAACACAACTGTCCTCATTATGCACCTGCACCTAGTAGGAACACAACAAATGATTTTTTTGTAGTTAACTATTAACATTTTTACAAACCTTTTTTTTTGTTCAAGTGATGGTATCCTCTTGTTTCAGGCAAAAGATAAAAGTTCACTCTTCTTTATTTTGGATATATACAATCCGCCTATGTACAGCCACCCATCCCCCAGGGTGCCCAGAGATAGATAAGCCAAAGCGGTTGACCCCTCCTCTTTTGGTTTGTTTGTTAGTTGGCAGTAGGATGGAATGGCGTGACACATCCCTTTGTGTATACAGCAGAATTTATTTTCAGTCTATTCCTTTTCCTAACATTCATGTTATTTGGCCATAAAAAGTTGGCATCCCACTCATTCATCTTGCACCAGCTCATGATTCCAAATTTATTTTTAGCTGCTCGGCGAAAACTTTTTGGGTGACATTGTGTTATTACGAAAAATAGCTCGAAAATTGTCTGACCATTTTTCTCTCTTTTTAAACGATCTAATTCTCATCTACTCTTGAGTTAAAGCTCACCTCTCACCTGTTATTAAATCGCACAATTCAAAAGATAAAGGCCTTCACTCTCTGAGTACTTTTAATATTAAGTTTTCACCAATGAAAATTCCAATTCAACCGTCTTATAAATCTCTTCAACGGCTATCTCGTATATTTTTAGAGATCGTTATATTTTGACGAAGCTATTGTCCAAATACAAATGTTTTAAAATAAAACGAAAATTTAAAGGTTTACTCTAACCAACCAAATCCTGTCTTTGCTGTCGTCTTGTAACTCTGGTCTTTGGCCAAAGCTATCCGATAAGTAAATGTACTCATTTTTCAGCTGTTTTCAATAGCATATTTTATTGCTGAGAAATTTATCTGTGTTTGAAAAAAGAAAGGTCACATTCACTGCATTCTTGTTTACTCGTTGTAGAAAAAATAAATTCGATTTTTATTGCTTAACATAAATTCTTTTGAAGTGACAATCGTTAGCTACAGTTGGTTGTCACAAAACCGCCAAAGGATATAATCTAAAAATATCACTCATTATAATTTATAAATATATTCTAAAGTCTCTAAATATGGCGACTATAGCCCCCAACCTCCAATTAATCACCACATCTACGCATCGAAATATTTTGCCAAGCTCTAAATCCATCATCTACCACAATTTTACCGACAGTGACTCACGAAATCCCATCAACTCCAGTGCCACCTCCTCTCCCGCTGCTCTGGTCATTGAAGATGTCTTTAGAGACTCTTGCGAAGAAGAGGATGAAGAAGAAGGCTCAAACCTATCTTTAGAAGAAGAGAGCAGCTCAAAAGACAAAGTGGTGGTCTCAGATCTCGAGGAAGACGAAATTTTAAGACAATACCATCAAAAACACCTTTTAAGACAACAGATACAGTTAATAACTCAAGATGAGGTTGTAAAAGAGGATTTGAGACAAGAGTCAGTCATTGCTAAAGTTAACTACAACTCAACTGAGCCAAAGAAAAGCTTGACCTTTTTCTCATCCAATAAGTTTAAGTCAAAAGGTAAACCATCGATCCCTACGAGCAAAACTATAGCACACTCTATTGGTCTGGCTAACGAAGAAGAGGTGGAAGAATTCGATGATATGTATGGTGAGGACTTGAGCATGAAAAAGGACAAAAAGGCTGGAACCAATCGACGCGGATTACCTTTGAATGCTTCCTTTTCCACATGGTTGCAGCTGTTTTTGTCGAAGAAGAGAAGAAACCATCACCATAGAGCAGGGATGATTGGCCCTAACGGTCAGAGAAGCACGATACGATCTTCCGTGTCTCTGTGTAAGTCTGAGTGTCGCTGTGTAAATGTGTGACAATATTATAGGCAATTTTGAGGTTAAATCAATGATATACAGAGTGAGTCAAAAAAGCTATAGATGTAAAAGAAGCAAAAGAACAGAGTATTTTGATGTTTGCATTGACTAAAAAATCATGCTACTTCTGTAGATGGTATTTTCACCCTCATTTACTTAATATCTAAGTAGATACTTTGTTTTAGACCCCTCTAAACATTTCTAATACGCTGGAAAGGATTAGAAAATTATTTTCTGCACTGTCTTATAATAAAGAGTCGGGTTTCGGGAAGTCAAAAATTTCCATATTTTGCTTTATGACCAAGGTTGGTAGCCTTATAAATGGTATTTTCTGACCCCAATACTTAGGCATACAACTAAGCGTTGGGCTTAGGGTAGGCCAGTATGAGTTAGCCGAGACTCAATGTACCCCGTTTCACCTATGTTTAGTGGTTCACGGCTAAATTACGCTGGTCTATTCCAAGCCTAAGGCTTTGTTGTATGTCTAAGTGTAGTAGTACCTAGGGTTCTGAATATTCAATAAATGAAGGTGATGACACCAACTACAGAGGTGAAAAATGACTTGTATTCACGTTTGTATATCCTCACTAAAAAAGGATTCAGCCAACAAGATGGTTTTTTGCAGTTAATAAAATGAGGATATACATTTAAAAAAGGTTATGCAAAATGATACGTTTTTATATTTTAAAAAACTGAAGATTTCTGTAGATTGGGTCCGAAAATAAGAAAATCGGCTGCAAATTGCAACGACTTATCAATTTTTTTTTACATTCCCGATTTTTTATGACTCACTCTGTAAATTTATCTCACTTATTAAATTTACACATGGGATTTTACAAACCAGATTTAAAAGCTTTTAGTAAACTTGTGTCAAAGTCAAGATATATTCTTATTTCAGAAGTTTGATGGCTTTTTCAACTAGTTTTGCTATGAATATCTTGCAAAAAAAAAAACAAATATTAAAATCGCGATACTTAGAAAGTTCAAAAATCAAACTGAAAAATGAAGTAAAAACATTAAATCATTTGTATCGGGTGAGGCAAAAGTTATTACGAATTTAAACGCTATTTTTAGTGATGAAATGACTCTTTCCCACGAAGTGTTTGCTACCATTTTAAAGAGCAGACAAAGAGCTTTTAATGGGTGCATAACTTTATTTCAATAAATGATCAAAATGACCACCTTCGGCCGCAATACAACAACGGAAACGTTTTGGGAAATTATCAATTGTTTTTTTTTTATCATATCCAGTGGAAGAGGTCTCCATTCTCCTTGCAACCACTCTTGTGTTGCAACGACTCGGTGAGGCTCTAAGGTAGTCCGCCACGTTTACTTCAGCGAAATTCAGTGGCCACTCTCCATCGTCCCGAGTCCAATGAGTGTCGACACTGATCGAGTCCGGAAAGTTCTGTTGAATCCATTGCTAAGTTATGCGGCCGAAGGTGGCCATTGCGATCACTTATTGAAATAAAGTTATACACCCATTAAAAGCTCTTTGTCTGCTCTTTAAAATGGTAGCAAACACTTCGTGGGAAAGAGTGCATTTCATCATTAAATATAAGGTTTAAATTTTCATGCAAACTTTTGCATCACCCTATATATATATAAACTAGTAGGTAAGAAAACAAATTAAATTAAGCTTTTTCGCTAATTTTTAATCTAATTGATTATGAAAAAGATCATTTTAGCTGTTGTGCACGAGAGTAGTGCTCTTGGATCAGATGGCGAAAGTCTCGAAGTTTCACCTTGTACCTCTGATCAAATGTCCACCTCCTCGTTTTACCCTTGTTCATCTAGCATGTATGGAGGGGATGGCGACAGGACAGGCTGTCAATATGTTCCCAATGTCAAGATGCGCCAGAAGCCTAACAACAGGCGGTGGAGTGAGGTGAACTTAAATGCAGGGTGGTGCCAAAAAAGAGATGAAGATTTTGTCATAATCTTTTTTTGATGTTTTTCGTCCTTTTATTAAATATTACATTTGCATATGGTATTTTCAACAGATGAGCTCATCGAAATCCCTACGGATATCAACGTACGGAATTCATCTCTTTAAAATACCATATGCAAGTGTGATATTTAATAAAAAGAAACGAAAAAGATTTAAAAAGTTACGATAAAATCTTCATCTTTTTTGGCGCCACCCTGTACAAAGAAATCGCAACTATATTTCTGTGGCCAACGGCATTATTAAACAATTTTCAAATAGTGCTTTTGGCCCCTGCAGTTGACTAAAACTATATAAGCTACACCTAATTAAAACTCTTTCCGTTGGTCACCTTGATTAAATTTAGGACTAATTCTTCTTCCAAAATACAATTAGTCAGTCAGCACTTGGTCCTAAAAATTTTCTGGCTTAGTTGTTATAGTGATGGCAAGTTCAAACAGTCGGGCTGCTGGCAGTTGTCTTGTCAACCGAATAGTTGGTCAACACACTTGACTACTTTAAGCAACTAGCGACAAAAATAAATAAAAGTTATTTTTGGTTGTAAGCCTTTCGATAACTTAGAGGGCATTAATCACTCTCATACTTCTCGTTGAGAGGTTCTTCTATAAATCTATCTCATTTAAACAGCTATGTATTAGAATGCTAAGAGTCTTGCTAAGGAGCTTTAAGCAAAAAATAATAGCTTATGCATTTTAGTGATCTTTGATGAGCTATTAATAATCTAAATCCGTTTTGATTAGTTTTTTTATTAGTTGGGAATGTTTATTATCTAAAGAGACAAGTTATAAAGAAAAATAGAAGACTTAAAAATAAAGGCGAAATGAAAACGAATCAAACATTGAAAGAGCATGAAAAAAATACAATATGCTAGGAAATCAACTCGAGTTTGTCTAAACTACACCAAAAACGTTCCAAAAGAAAAAATCTCTTCTTTCAGCAAGACATTCAAAAGAGACTATCCCTGCCAGCTGACATCAAACTCCCACAGACTGTGGTAGACAAACTAAATAACAGGACACCTACACTAGACAACCCTCTGACAAGGTAAAAATTATATCCTAGCCGCAAAAGTCGGACAAATATACCCATGACCTGTCTACTCATTAATAAACCCATTTACCAGAAAACCTTAAAATTGTTAATTTTAGACTTTTTATTTTTCGAAGCTTTTTCACAAATTTTTATAACTAAAAACATAGATTTTTGCAGAAACTTACTGGTTATTGAATGGTACAATTGGTTTATTAATGAGTGATCAAAATTTTAGAGAAAAGAGACATCTGGCCACAAAGTATTTAATTTAACTTATTTAGGAAAAGTCGAAGAGCATCTTTGGTAAAAATTTAAATTAATTGTAAAAGATTAAATATAGAATTAATCGTTTAGAGTGAGATTGGATTTGGAAAATTGGAGACTTATAAGGTTTAATTAAATATTTTTGAACGACTAAAGTAAGACATGTTAGTCATATAAAGACAAAAAAGTTTTACAAAGAGAACAGTCAAATATTTCATAAATATGTCCCTATGAAAGCTTTTTCTTAAAGAGATCGTCGACTGTATTGTTCAGCATGAGTCAGTTAACTTTGAGAGTTAGTTCTCATTCTTAGTATTCCATTATTTAAAGTGTTTTTTGATAATCAAAGCACTACAGATGCGATAAGGATTTTCTAAAATTTAGGTTTCATAGGGTTAGGGATAGCCCAAGAAATTGGCTTGTACGTGACCGCCTTGCCAAATTTTATTAACTGGTCAAAGTTTTTTGGTTAAGTTTTTTTTTTAAGTTTTAGAATAAATACAATGTGTGAATCATCCTTTGTGCTTATTTATAAAAATAATTAATCTTTAGAAAATATTTGACTTGGGAGAAGGCACTTATGCTACAGTCTACCTAGGCAAAAGTCTGCTGACCGGAAAGAGCGTGGCCCTAAAAGAGATCCGACTGGAACATGAAGAGGGTGCCCCCTGCACCGCCATTCGGGAAGTTTCTTTACTGCGAAACCTGAAGCATGCCAATGTGGTTACTCTACATGACATCATCTACACAGAAAGGGTTTTGACTTTGGTGTTCGAGTTCGTGGAGCATGATTTAAGGGAATACATGGAAGAGATTGAGAGCATGATCTGCATGAACAATGTCAAGGTTAGCTAACTTTTAAAAGTATAAATTGATCAATACTAATCAAAATTTTAACGCAATAATATAGCGATAATCACGTTGTTTTCATATTTTACGCAAAAAATACAAAGGGTTTAGCTATTCCTTGTGCAACTACTTCGAGGCCTTGCCTATTGCCACAAGCGGCGCATCTTGCATCGAGATCTGAAACCTCAAAATCTGCTCATAAACAGAGCCGGTGAGCTTAAACTGGCTGACTTTGGGTTAGCCAGATCTCAATCAGTGCCCACAAAGACGTATTCCAATGAAGTAGTCACTTTATGGTATCGTCCGCCAGATGTTCTCCTTGGATCTACTGACTATTCCACACATGTAAGCATTTGATTAAAAATCACAAAAGCTGAAATTTTAAGTTATTTTAGATTGATATGTGGGGTGTGGGGTGTATTCTCTTTGAAATGTTGGAACACAAACCCATGTTTCCTGGCTCCACCACTGACGAGCAGCTGAATCTGATTTTTCAGAAGTTAGGCAGTCCCTCACCTGAAGTCTACCCCGACTTGTGTGCCCTACCCTTGTACAAATCTGCTGTCTGCAAACCCCATTCTGCCAAGTCTCTGCTTCATTTAGACAGGATCAACCAAGAGAGAGCGGATTTATTGTTGCGCATGCTCAAGGTGAGATGGGCAAAAGAAAAAGCAATAATTAATAAGATCTTTAAAGTTTGGATTCCCCCACAGCCGGTCGAATATGGCCAAAAAATTGTGTTACATCATCGTTCAGTACTCGGAATTTGTTTTTAAAGTCTGGATTTATCAAAAAAAAATATTTATCAATAAGTCCGTAAAGATAGGATTTGGACATGCCTCCGAAGGGAGCTTAGGAGGCTTGCAGGGTTTGGATAGTGCAAGATGAGCTTAAACTCTAAACCTCGAAAGTTAGAGATGCGCCTACACCTCCGAAAACCGTTGAATAGAGATTTGGTTAAAGATTCATGCACAGAGTTGCCTGAATCCGACTATGGATTTTGTGTTAGTTTTAGCCCAATAAAA
The DNA here is from genome assembly GCA_000981365.1 of Subanguina moxae. Taxonomy (NCBI): domain Eukaryota; kingdom Metazoa; phylum Nematoda; class Chromadorea; order Rhabditida; family Anguinidae; genus Subanguina; species Subanguina moxae. The sequence goes on along the minus strand of BBSZ01011175.1, from coordinate 3,898 downwards.
AAAATTAAATAAGTTTAATTCAACTGTTAAGCAGTGATATTTAGGACAACTTAGATGAGATAGTATTGCAATAATTTGAAAAGCAACATTTTAGTACGATGGAAGATCTAGAATCCAAGCAGTAGATGCCCTTCACCATCCTATGCTAGCCACTACATTTCCCCCAGAAGCTGTGCTAGCTCTGCCGGACACTGAGCCAGTGCTCAGTTTGCCTGGTGTCAGTTACACTCCAGAGCAACCAGGTGTGCGCAAGCCAGCTAAATAGAAAAAAGACTTGTCAATCTAGTTCTATCTATCAGTTTTGTATGTCAAAAAAAATTCTTTCTTTTATGTGACATTGCGGGTAGAATATTTGCAAAAATCTTCAAAATGAGGGTGGTCGATTCGAGTAATGTCAATTTTTTTCACTTCTGATTATTCTTTTCTAATAGTGTTCTTTGTGATAACTTTTTTAAACTCGATTATGCGTGCTACACAATGATGCTTCAGGCGTTTAATTTTGTTAATTAGTTTTGAATAATCGTTGAATAATATTGAACAGTATCTTTGACGACTATCCAAAACTAATCACAAAATTTTAAAATTTTTCATAACTAACTGGTGGTCCAAAAGTTCGTAGACAAACTTCAAAAAAATGTGTTTGTGGCCTTGTGTCTTTGGCCTATGTTCTGCTAGTGTCTTCTGGTGATGTCGTATAACCAAAATGTAGCTTATAATCTAGGCTACATTCTGGTACATAACATGCCCAGAAGACACCAGCAGAACATAGGCCAAAAACACAATGCCACGAACACATTTTTTTGAAGTTTGTCCGCGAACTGTTGGACCACCGGTTAAATTAGATGGTTGACCCGGCATTGCATAGCATGCATGCATCATTGAATTTCAAAAAAATTATTAAATTACTAGAGAAGGACGATTGAAAATGAGAAAGATCGGCACTGTTTGATTCGACAGCTCTATTCAAAATCATTCCAGACTTTGAAAACACACCATTAAAGATCTAATTTTATTTTGTTTCTCATTCTTTCTCTGACTATAGTAGCCAGGCTATTTCTTCAGTTTCTTATGTCTTATATTGGTAGTACTTATCGATTTATCCCACCAAATACTTACTTGCTCACTTACTTAAGTGGAATATTATTGCAACGAATTGTGAGTCAATTTTCTTTTTAGTGGCATTTTAATAATAAAAAAAAAAAATTAGAAAGCACCCTATAAGACGGTAATGCACCCCTGTCAAACCTTTTTTAGAGTGCTCAAATTAGTACAGGAAAAAGCGGTTCGGAGCCAGTTCGAACGTGAGAAAATTTCACCAAGTGAACATACACGTGACTCAGTTGCAGCATATACAAACCATCAAATTTGCGGTTAGTGCATAAATGAAATTCTAATTATAGCAGAAGATAAAACTTAAAAAATACACCAGGTAGGCGTCTTGCTTTAGCCAAACTATGGCTGGTATTGATGTGGGACACTTTTGAACTACTAATCCTATGTAAAGAAGAGTATACGCTGGTTCACGGCTAACCTGTGCTGGCCTACACCCTAAGCCTAAGGCTTAGTTGTATGCCTAAGTGCAACGCCTCGGGTGTCAAGATTTTAGAAGGGCTCAAAGATAATTTCCACATTCCGATTTCCCTTTCAGGATGTGTGCATTACCAAATCAAATGTTTGCTTGTAAGTTGTGAAAGTTGATAGTCAGCCAGATGTCAAAATACCAGATAGTCATTTAATTATCAATGATTCAATTATGTGTTCATATTGTAAAAAATTTAACTGGCTTAGGAAAATTGATCAATATGTCAAAGTTTTCTTCAAGAACATGTAGTTTAGCTAGTTTGTAGCAATGGTGTTCTACGCGTTACAAATAGGATGCATAGTTTAGTGGTTTAGCTACCCACTCTTTTACTTTTTTTTTGCAGACGCAAGTTCGAATCCGCTTCCTCGTTTCCAGGACTATAAGAGATGGAGATGTCCATCACCTAAAATTATTTCATGGCCATGTCATCTGTACATTTCTTCAACAGGTTTTGACATGGGAGGTTCATCTTAGTGCAATGTTCTCTGCGGATTCCTAGTAGCCCTGTAAACGGTTTCTACAGTCCATAGAACTGCATAGATTTAATTCAAAAATTCTAAGAGGGGGATCCCACCTCCCCGGGGAGGTGTTGTATGCCGTCTCGTATAACACCTTATATAACAACAAAATTTTTTATTATTTTCAATTAGATTCATAATGTGAAAATTGCAGAAAAATAGAAGTCGTAACTTGTATGAACAAATAAAATATTTTGTAAAAGTAAAAGCAATCCCAAGTTTATCAGCTGTGTCATTACTCATCCCATACATATCATTTGAAAAGTGGATTCATTGGATTTGTGGCACTAATTCAAATGTGTTTAGATGATTGGATATAGGATATCGTTTTAAAAGGTACAAAAGTAAGGTCAATTGAAATTTCTTGATGTCTGCTTTGATTTTTTTTTCACTTCAGTTTTTTATTTCAGCCACGAAATACATAAGATGTAAATCTGGTTAGCCTCAAAAAATATCTAGTCATATAAACTGGTAGAATTCAGTATTTGGAACTTAATAGATGTCATTACAAGCAAAAGAATTAGCTAGTGCAGCCATGCAGAGCAATCTTCGTTGAATAGTTCTGCGCTGGTCACCTCTCTTTTGTTCTTCCTGAAAAGTATGTTAAGTCAACAATTTCATACGACCACACATTTTACCTCGTCTACAGTAAAGCGAGGAATGGGCACTGGCACATAGTTAGTGAGTGGCTGTAAAAACACAAGCATTAAAATAAAAGACACATGCATTGCATAAAGAAATATATGTTAATTTTACCTGCCAAGTTCTCATAAAATTGAAGTTAAAGCGTTTAACCACGTCTTTTTGGTGCAGGTCATGTATTTTTTTGGAGGTTGCTAAGCTGTCTAAACTTAGGGCGGTTTGTAAATACTAACATAAAACATGTTCTTTTTCTTTTGTAGGAATCAAATAAGAGTTAGAGATATATTTGAACTATTGGAATGTTCAACAAAACGGTGACATATTGAACAAACCATAGGAAACCATAGGAAGAATAATTGTTAAACAAGATATTACTAATTAAACAGATTAAATGGGATAGGGCTAAACATAAGCAAATAAGCAAAGGCTAAGCAAAAATTTTCAAGCAGTTCGACCACTTCTTTGCTGTCTCGTGCTTGATGCAGGGAATTCCATCAATGGCATTGATTATCCCGTAAACTTTGAAAATTTATCCAAAAGGCTTCAACAGTTCGTTGCAAGTAGATGGTGTTATTAAAAGAGCTTTCCGGCTATTATTATTCGTGACTTCTTCACTTCCATTCATCATAACGTCAGATTCAAAGCGTTAGCTGTTTATTTTACAAAAATATGTTTTACAGCTTCTTTCGGAGGTGCTCGTCTAATAAAGACTGCCCTTCAAATAGAAAGTGTCGGTCAATTAGACTGCAACTACAATTAATGCAGCATATTTTGAACAGTTGAGTGCGACTATATTTATATTGAAAATTTCCATTACAAGAAGGCATTTTGCAAACCACATGACTTTAGTAAAATTTGGATAAAAGTTGATAAAAACTTAAATAGTGAAAAAAAAACCTTCAGATTTGTAGGAAGGTGCAGAAAGTACATTTAGAAATAAGCAGAAGAATACAAGCAAAGCCACCAAAAATAGAGTTGTTTGTCTGTTGAGATATATTCCACTCATACTCTTTATTTGCTACTGTATCACTAAATTATTGCTTATATTTTTGGAAAGTACATTAAACCTGAAGCAACTCTAAAAAACGATTTATAAAAACAGTTCAAAGAAAACATCGAAAACGAAAAAAAAAATTTTCGATACTACTGTATCATA
>BBSZ01011169.1:0-12689 GCA_000981365.1 Subanguina moxae | reverse complement strand
TCCTAAAACCCCGACCCCGACCCCGAAGAATATTTCGATAGTCGAACCCCGAACGGGGCCCGCCCCGAAGGCATCTTTCTGTCTCTAAGAGGTTAAGAATCGATTGCCGTAAGAAGAAGACCATCCCCGATCGAAATAAAAGGCAAAGAACCGAAGCGAAGACTTTGTGTGGTCGACTTTATCGGAAGTTTTCGAATCGATCTTGCATCCTCGATGACGAGTCGTATTTCACTCTCTCCCATTCTTCAATCCACGGCAATAAGAGCTTTTATTCTTCGAATGTCTCCGAAACGCTATCGAATGTGAAGTTTGCTAAGAAAAAGAAGTTCGAACAAAAGGTTCTGATGTGGCTCGCAATTGGCCCCAATGGAATCAGCAAACCTCTCATCAAGGGGTCGAATTTCGCCATCAACAAAGAGGTTTATCTCGAGGAATGCATCAAAAAGAGGCTCATTCCCTATATTCGAGCAAATTATGACGATGACTATGTGTTTTGGCCGGATAAAGCGAGTTCACACTACGCCAACATCGTCGTCAATCATTTGCGGGGCGAAGAGATCGAATTCGTCCAAAAAGAAGACAACCCCGCTAATGTTTCTGAGGCGAGATCGATTGAGGACTTCTGGTCAATTCTGAAAGGCCGTGTCTATGCGAATGCTTGGAGAGCCGAAAACACCCGTCAACTCATCAATCGGATCAAGTTGTGCCTTCGACAGATGGACAAGGACCTTGTACAGCGGCTGGCGGCGGACACAAAGAAGAGGAATTCGAAGAAAAGAGGTAATCGAGGATCAATAAGTTATTTTTCTGATGCAGTTTTGTTCGCTCTTTCAAATGATATATCAATTACCTATTGTCTGAAATTAAAAGTTTTCGAAAATATAATTTTTTATCAATGCTATTTTTAAGTTTACATCTGTTATGTCGAACTTTTAGGGGCACTATTAGGTCCAATTTTTGGGCTTGTTTACTGCGACCTATCACATAAAAAACTCTGGTATGCATGCTGTTTTTATGCATCCAGAGTAGTGATTCGTGTTTTTAGTGTTTAGATGTGGTTTTGTGCACATCCTAAGCTCAAGCCTTAGGGGTTTGTTGTAAAGGAGTGTATTTAGTGCTTTTTTATGTTTTACTCAATTTCAGCGCTTCCAATCTTTGGGTTATCAATTTATGAAATGAAGGAAAAATCAGTAGAATTGGTGTTTATTTATCATTTCATAACTGAATTTGAAGTCTTTTATGTTTGTCATTTCAGGGTAATGGTGATGTGGACAATCCTCTTTCAGGTATGAATGTAAGGAGAATGTTTAGAGAAGTCAGTGACCCCTCGGTTGACGACGTTTTGATCAACGAGTTGCTGGTCAGTCATCTAACCTTTTTTATCATCCATCTCTTTTATAATTCTTCGCTTTGCATACAGGTGTTGATTTTCAAGCTCTTGTCTCCGGCTGATCGAATGCGCGTGGAACTGGTGAGCAAGAAGTGGAGCCGTCTGCTAAGGAAATTTGGCTGGAACAACTACAATGTCGTTTCATCCAAGCAGTTTCCTGGATGTAATCATTGGAAAGACGCTTATTCAAAGGTAAACTTTAAGGTCTTGAGTTTTTTAAGATTGCTTACTTAAGAGGCTAATTTTCAGTTCAAATCGCTTTTTCTTCGATGCGGGAAATTTGTCAAAGAGTTGGACTTCTCTAATCAACGCGTAAAGATCCCAATACTTAGCGAAGATATTTGTGTCTTGCTACCAATGCTTCCGAATTTACGGCACTTAAGTTTATGTGGGGTCACGGTGTCTAATGATGCCTTCATGCTGATTTCTGACACCTTTCCTTGCCTGATTTCTTTTGGATTCTTGTGTGAAGTTAATTACTTTTCGTATATGGAATACAAGCTCCTTTATTTACAGACATCTGAGATTTTTGATGGCGTCACTGCAGTTTTGAAGAAGTGTAAACGACTGGAAATTCTGCAAATGCATGGTCGTAAAATGTCTAATCGAAGCGCCTATCATTTTTCGGTTCTTCCACCAGGTCTGAAATACGTATATATAGGACGCGTATTTGATTGCCGGACATTTTTTTTGCAATTGGTAGTGCATGGCATACAGTTAGAATCTCTTGAGTTTCAAATATTCCCCTTGCTTTTGTCTAAGGTCTCTATGCTGCGGATGATTAGCTTTGCTAAGTAATGCCGGTCTTTTTATTGCATACTTCTACTTTTAAATCTTTTAGAATTAGATACTTGGCTTTTGATATGAACCAGGGTTTACTGGATCATTTCCTTTATTTGGCCGTTAATCTTCGGCATCTTCAAGCTCTAGAACTTGATCTTTATGGTAATACGAATGAACTTTGGACGGATGAGGTTTGCTTTCCATTGGGTTTTTGAATAAAAATTGGTGAATATTAGTTATTCGAAGAGATTCTTACTAAGTGTCTAAGCTTGAAACATTTTGGACTCCGCGTGTTTGCTTATATTCCAATCAGGGCAGAGATGTTGGGTCTTCTAGCCAGTCTTCCGAAGTTGTGTTCTGTCCAGTTGATTATGTTGAACAGTGCAATTTCTGTGCCCGTGTCTTTTTTATTCGGAGAACTTTCACTGACTGGACAACTACAGGTATTTTATGGTTTAAGAGTGTCTTAATTATGGATATTATTCAGTGTTTCCATACGGACCAGGTTCTATCGGCTGAATCTGTTTGTCAAGCTCTTGTTCGATGCAAGGTTTATTTTTCTTTTACTATGTTTCGTGTCTGTTTGTCTTCTTTAGAATCTTACGCGAATTTTCTGCGGTCAAACGGGACAGGAAAAAGATTTTTATCAATTGCTGACAACGCTAGACAAAATTCATCAGGCTGAACAACCACCTGCTAGTGCTGTGGATGAGCGCATTCTGCATACTAATTTCGGCAGTCGTAACAACAAAAATGTTCCGCTAAATCCATGGGTCAAGTTTTACTCAACCGATGAGCATGTTCCGTCAAACAAAATTGGTGAACAAATTTGTTTTGGAGGAGTGTCAAGCAAGCCGTAATTTTCTGGGTCGACAAATGATTTGTATTTAGTAAAGGTTTAATTTCAGGAGTTTCGCTCAGTTTTGGTGAATAACCACTCTTAGTAACAAGTCTATCTGAATTAATGTATTGTTGCAGTTTTTGAGCTTTTGGAATTTCTCTTCATGATTTACTAAGTAAAATTTTCCCTCTGTCATTCACTGAATAAATTATTTGTTTGACAAAATCCAAGAAAACCGAAAACATTTCCATTAGGGCCGAAAGTGAGACCATTAAAAATGACTCCATTCGAAGGCTTCCAATTATCACCTATCCGCGTTAGTTCGGTTTGCCTTCATCAATTAATGAACGTGCAGAAGACAGAAAATTGAGATAGACCATGATTCTATTTACTAAGCCACCGGTACAAAACCCAAAGTTAAAGAGACACATACATGAATTAATTTACACATGCTTCTCAAAGCAATCATTCACCAAATATGGGCAAAGCTTCTAAATAAGATCTTGTCTAAATGCACATAATCTGACATTTCAAAAACACGGCTAGAACTTACGGCTTGCTCGAGACTCCCCCAAAACAAAATTGACCGGCATAAAGCAAAATAATAAATTTTGGTTAGATTTTATCCATTTTTTCATTTCCAAATAGACAAACACGCAAACAAAAAGACAAACAAAAACTATTCAAAAAGAATGGTCAACATTAGTGGTTGCCAATTCCACATCCGCTATTCTGGCCGTTTCAATCAGTGACTCATAGAAGTCATCCCGTTTGGATATGCCGACCAATTGAATGGTCTTCTTTCTGTAGGCCAACTTCAACTCAATTCCTTTGCCCGTTAGGCTGAAGAAGGTTTTGAGTGAGCGTATCTAAATGTTTATTAGTTGAAAGTGCTGAAAAAAATATTTTTTAGAACCTTTTTCAGCTGTGTAATCTCATCAAACGGGATCTCCATAATGTCCTGACCGTTCTTTCGCCCGTAGTTTTGTGTTTGTCGGAACCGAAAAGTCATCAATCTATAAGTTATAACAGGCCTTATTATAGGAAATACGTTAGTTAGTTGTTATTTTTAATCAATGTTTAAATCAAAAGATTAGTAGAACATTACCAAAGGTCAGAGCTAGAAGGAGGTCTTTCGAAAAATACACCTAACACTTTCACACGCAGTGGACATCCACTTGCTTCAGTTAAGGCTATGCCTTAACCATAGATTAGGTAAATTATTAGGTAAAGGTTTACGCTTAAATGTCATTTAACCCAGAAACCACATCTATGATTTAGTGTAGGTATACAGTATGTCAAGATCTACAGCTACACTTGCACGTGCAGTAGGGCTACGCTTAAACCTACGGCTACACTGTAGGTGTAGGTTTTGGCGTGGTGTAGGCGTAGCTGTAGGTGTATTTTTCGGAAACACTGGCTAGAAGACGACAGCAAAGACAGAGAAGGGATCCAGAATGTTTAACTCACAGCTGAAAATAGGACAAAAGAGAAGATTAGCCAAAGTCAATGCAAGAGGACAACAAAATTACTATCCAATGACGGAAAAGCTACCGTAAACGCTAGCAATACTTTTTGAATGCCGGCTGACCAAGAGCCGCGTAGGGCCAGATTAACCAATTCCACTTACCTATCACTTAGGATCAAAGTGCCAGTGTTCATGTTTCTGGGAAAAGCTTTGGCCTTATCTACCAACACACATGATCTAGCTAAACAAAAAGCTTTTTATGAAACAAAGAAGTTAAAAAGTTTATCAAAAACCCACTAATTTTGATGACATCATCTCCATTCTCCTCCATGCCAATGTCAGTCTCAGAGTTGGTGCCTGTGCCGTCCGTTGTCTCGTCTGGCTCCACTTCCACTGCTCCACTGTTGTCTGCCTTGGAGTCTGTTCTCAAGGCTGAGATCAGTTCTGTAGGACTAGGAGAAGTGGGTGATCCTCTTGCCCCATTTAGAAGAGGGGTAGACGGTCGGGAGGGCAGAGGAGAAGAGATGCCTAATTTTTTTTTGGTAAGAGTCCAGTATCCAGCAAGCTTGCAGCAACTTATTTTGCTTCTTTGTCTACTTTTTTATTTGTTTGTCTACTTTACTGTAGACAAGTCTTAGGCAAGTTACCACTTAAATCGTAACTTATTGTCTTAGCTACAATTTAAGTGGTAACTTGCCTAAGAGTCATCTGGAAAATTTGTGTCAAAAACACAATGTCAAGAACATGATTTCAAATTGGAGGGGGGATTGGTGGTGTTATTAGAAGAAATAAGAGGCTATACACCATAATTTACGCGAAAATTTGTTACGAGGTACATTTGTTACGCAAAAAATTTTGCATATACTCATTTACAGTACTCATTTTTGAAAGGATTTTTTATTCTGAGGCACCCCAATAGGCGAAAAAACCTCAGGAATCCAAATCTGAAAACAGAATTTCAAGAAGAGATTTTCTTGTTGAGATATGGTCAAAACTAGGAGAAAAAAGGATAAAAACTTAGTTTGCGGCTGGCTTTGATCATATCTCAACAAGCATACCTCTTCTTGAAATTTTGTCTTCAGATTTGAATTCCTGAGGTCTTTCTGCCTACTGGGGTGCCTCAGAATGAAAAAACCCTTTAAAAAATGAGTACTGTAAATGAATACATGTAAATTGTTGAAGCGTAACAAATGTACCTCGTAACAAATTTTCGCGTAAATTATGATTTACAGCCATACGACACTTGAGAAAAGAATTTGAAAAAAGTCTGGTGGACTGGTCATTTTTGAATGCGTGCCTAATTTTGGCCTAATTATTTTGAAAATTTGGAACAGTGAAGGGTACACAGTATCTTTGCATTGTGCATTTTTTCAAACCCAGCAATAAATTAACCAGCTATGAACACACATTTAGTTTAAGCTGCGCTGCGCGGGGGGTGGAGGGATGAAAAGCACTTAAAAGCAGGCAAGTAGTCAAAATTTGGCATTGCTGGGATCTGTAGCCCCTTCCTAGGGTTGCATGCTCTATTTTGATGGAGGTCGTTTGCCTGTGGTATGCCGTGGGAGTTGGATTTTTTTGCTTTGCTTCATTTTGCACTTCCCTCCTTTTCGCAGGCTCGGGGCTTGGAATTTGGATTCGCCCACAAGCCTACTTAAGATGTTAATCGCTTCGGAGCCAGCTGTGAATAATATAGTAGTATCAATGATAGTTCAAGTATTTGTTTCAAGTATTCTTTCTTAAAGATTTTTTAAAGAAGAGCCACGCGAACTGTTCCTTTACTAACATTCTTTACTAGAAATGTTTTTTTCAGTCAAATCTTGCTATCTTAATTACCTGAGGCCATAGACAGTGACATGGGAATCACACCAATAGAACACCTCCTCTTCTCTGACGGAGAAGGTGAATTGGTGGGCTGACGAAGATGAGCCAATCGTTTATGATCCATTCCCATCTCTCGGCCGAATTGTGAGGATTCCATAGGACTTAGGCAGTAGCCAGCATCAGGTTTACTCCACCTAGACGAAAAATTTGATGAGGAGGAGTGGTGTTGACTGAACAAGGAGCTGAGATTGGACTTGGAAGGTGTCGAATGTAGAACAACACTTCTAGAGGTGGGCAAATGACTATAGAAGTAGAAAAGCACATCGAAGAAGGGACGAAGACGGGGGAAACGGTGGTACATGTAGGTGGTGAAAAAAGATCTCCCCCCTATCAGGAATCCTGAAAATTGCTCATTTCATACTTTTCTATAGTCTCAAAAATGTACCAACCCACAACGGTCAACCACCAGCCATTGGAGAGCACCAAAGAGAGCAGGAAGAAGGTGAGGACAATGACGACAAATTTAAGGGTCACCTCCGGCTTTTTCCAGCTAAACAAGTACTTGAACTTCTCCAAGCAATCAGCAGCAAAAGTGAGCATCACTTGAGCCCTTCTAGCTACATCAAACACCAGCTGAGCACCCGACAGATCCAATTTCCACGGCTGCAGCTCTTTTCTGGGCAGAAACTGAAGGCCTACGTTGATTCGCTTCTGACTGGAGAGGTAGTTGACGCCCAGCTGGAGCAGAAGGAGGAATAGGGTGAGGCTGATCACCCAGCCTCGGAACACACTGTACATGTAAACTGAAATAGGGCTACAACGTATTGTGTGTAAAAACCTCCTGAAATGGCCTTAAAACACGTCTGGCAACTCTAACGTGCAGAAAACAGCTTGAAAGGAGTGGAAAAATCAGTTTTCTCAAAAAAATATTATTTAACTCAAAATCAGTTTTTTGCCTTGGTGGACTAAGGTAAACAAAGAGGATACCTAGATACCTGGACATTCTGGATACTCCAAAGTCAAAAAAGAAACAGTTTCAAAAGTTGAACCTGAATCTCAACCCTAAGCCTCATACATCCCTTTCGGGTGCAAGGTATAAAATCGGTACCCAATATAGGAAAAGGCCCAAATTTGGTATCCATTTATCCTCTAGACTTGGTTTACCTTGGTCCCCCAAGGCGATAATTGTTTTACGGCATTTGGGGAGGTTGAAATATAATATAACTTGAGCTCGAGATACAGTCCGTCTGTATATGAAGACATACTCGACTGGATTGCTCACCTGAGAATATGGATAGGGTGGCTATGGGATTGCTCCAAATGAAGAGTTCTTTGAGACCCGCTAGTGTTTCCATATAGGAGTGGGATTCCATCACTAAACTGAAAAATTGATTAATTTGGATTAAAATATATCGCAGGTTGCATTCCTACTCCGCCCCAGGTAAAAAGCAAGAGCCGGAGCTAATTTTTAACAACTCACAACATCTCCTAATATCACGTCTTAAAGCATAAGCACTGAGTTTGGGTGGCGCTTCCGCTAGTCTGTTCTGCGCCTTAAGATCCTCGTTGGTCTCTGACAAAGCATCTAGCACATTACTGCACAACCTGCTCAGCCTTTCATTCAAACGAGTCAGGGTGGGGGTGGCTTCTTGAGGCACATGTTTCTCTTCCATTGCTTCCACTAAACCCTTTTCTTATTTAGGGCTAATAAACTTGGGTATCCTATCCCCTCCTAAAAACTAGTTTTATCCACTTTCTTATGTATCCTAAGCCTCCAAGCCACAGGCTCGACGACTACCAAATGAATCTGAGGTAAGGAAGGAACCTTTACAAGCTTAGGTATTTATCCATGCACCAATCAAACCAAGTGGATGATGACCACTTGGTGGGAATCCTTACTTCTAGGCTCTAAAATCCCTTTCCTGTACTAGTTTGACAGGCTGAAACACCGTTTTATGAAGTGCTTCTCAAAATTTTCGAAAACTCGAAAAATAGCCTATAAAACGGTAGTTCAACCCTGTCAAACCTTCTCTAGAACACCCTAATGGATTTCGGAATCTGAAAAAATAAAAAAAATTCACACCAAATAGACATCTACTTTGTTTGGTTGACAGTCGGCCATGGACAGTTGGCCAACTGCCCTATGTCAAGTCACTAGAAGGACCAAGGAATTATGAAACGACTTAATAATGCAGTCAGGCCCTGCAAAATCAAGCCCACCTGCCAGCTCTTCAGCGGCACTATTGCTTGAAGTATCTGAAGCTGCTTCCTCCACCAACAGAGGAGAGCCAGCAGACCCATCACTATTGCCCAACTGTAGAATGGGAACTGCTAAAGAAGCTCTTCTCCTAGCACTATTCACTAATCCAGTGGTCGGTTGGGAGATGTTGTAAGAGGAGCTGAAACTTTATACTTTTAGGATGGTCACACCTTTGGATAGATCCTACATGATGGCGTGATGAGAGTTTCTCCTTGCTTTAAATGTGTTTGGAGAGGAGTCGCCCGCTGAGTGCACACCCTTCTCTAAAGCCACACCACTCTGAGAAGTGGGGAATTGGCTGGTGGGAAAGTCAGAGCGCTCTATGTCTGCTATTACAGAGACTGAAATAAGGCTTGCACTGGTATAGTTGTTCTTCAATTTATTGTCCTGGGGTTGGTCACGGCCTCGCATTCGACTAGCTGGGATACTCAACCATTGGGTTTATACATAAAAGCCGACCTCCTATGATGAAAAGGGGTGGAAAATAGTTTTTCTATTGTTTTTTAGTGTATTAGAAATGCTTAGAAGGGTCTAAAACAACGAGGGGAACAAGGTGAAACCGCCCCTACCATTGTGGTACAGTACCCCATATGACCAGATGCTGGACCAGGTGTTGAACATAGATTTGCTTACAGGGACCTACTGCATAAAAAAGCTCTGGTGTACATGCTATTTATATCCATCCAAAGCTTGCTCTCGAGTGATTTATGTATCAGGTACATCAGTATGCTTGTAGTTATATTTGGTGGGGGGATAGAGCTATATCCCGTTTGGAAGCAGGAGGTATAATCCAGTAGAATCAACAACTAAAGCATCGCGTATCTAGGGTAGGTAAACCATCAAGTAAACCCCGGAGCCCTCGTCGTCCCCGTTATTTTTTTTTTGGTGGGGGTGGGAGAGGAGGTGGTGGTTTAGAGGGGGCGTGACTTTCTTACCGAGAATTTACAACAACAGTGTCAACTTTGGGCATTTGGTTTACCGGTGAAAAATGTCAATTTCAACGAGATCTCTTTTTTAATCCGTCAAAAAAAAATGTTCTCCTAACTTTAAGCTTTTCCTTGCTGACAGGAAAAAGGTTCTCAAAAAAGGTCTCAAAGTTGGCTATTTTGGGTATTTTATTGGCAAATCGATAAACTAACAATAACAACGAGAAAGTCAATCAATACTCATAATTTCCTCTTCTGACTCTTCTTCTTCTTCTTCTTCGAACATCGTCAGGCTTCTTAGGCGAGCTTCCAGTTCATTCATTCCAATTTCTTCCTCCGTCTCTTCCTCGTCCAAGTTGGGCCGGCCGGGTCCATGCGAGCGCTTCTTTTCAACCGATTTTCCAACCAGCTTTTGCTTCCAATCATCAGGGCCTGCCGTCTTTTGCACTGTAATACGCAGAGATCCTCTTGCTTTACGCCTAGGCATAAAAGGTATCTTGAGAGCTAAGCAAAATGCTTTCAAATACGGGTAATCAATAGGTGCTGCTGAAGCCGCCGCCACACGAGTCTCGGTCCCATCGACGAAAGGCTGAGCAGACCATCGGATGTAGTCCTTGCTCTTCTTGTAGCACACACAGGTCCAGCTAGCAGTCACGTTGGTTCCGTCTTGCTTCCAGATGATCTTCCTCTTGAATTCCTTCGGAACCCCTCTAACCCGCTTTGTTGACTTGGCACGCTGATACTTGACCCTCCCGCAACGAATGCATCAGTGTTCGAAGATGGCGTTGAGCTGAGACTTGTAAACTAAAACAAAATTAAAATCATTATTTTCTTGTAACTGCTCATCTTTGGCCATCGTCCATCATCTCGGCTTCTTCTTCATCCATTACGATGTCCACATTTTCGGCGCTCATTACTGATTCTAAATCTGCAAAAAAAAGAAAAATAAAATGTAGGAAATAGACAAAACAGAACATAAAACTCTAATACATACAATTAGGGTTGTCGGATCGGATATCCGATTTCGGATAATATCCGAAATTATCCGGGATTTTTTCGGATATCGGATATCGAATCGGATCGGATATCCGAAACTTTCGGATATCGGATACGGATCAGATATCCGAATCCGATATTTTCGGATATCCGACAACCCTACATACAATAAAACGACATATATACAACCAGAAAAAGAAATTTCAAAAATGGCATATTTCCCGATACGAAAGTCACGCCCCTTTAATCTAATATACCCTATAACCTCTATAAATCTATAAATAACCCATAAGAACCAGAATTTAAAAAGAAGTTCTTATTCACACTCAACTTACTAATATCGTAGTTTTTCCTAAGCAGCTCGAACAGTTTTGTGTCCACAGTCTCTCGTTTGAGTATGGGAGATGGGCTAACAACAAATTGTTGGTGGTGCGGCTGTGCTGCACCAAGTTGTGAAGTGTCGAGGGCGACGCTTTGAGAACAAGAGCTCATACTAAAAAAAGAACCCTACTTGGTCTTAACAACAACACATTAGCAACAAGTGAATCAGATGAAAGAATTCACGTATGCTTGGGCAAAAACAGCTCGTCAATTTTTTGTTTTGGTGAGACGTGATTCCACCTGTGAAGCCATGTAAAATTAGGCTGGACCAGTGGTTAGGCCTGGTGTTGAAAATAGATTTGCTTACAGGGACCTACCACATAAAGAAGCTCTAGTGTGCACGCTATTTATATCTATCTATCTATCCAAAGCTTGTTCTCGAGTGATTTATGTCTCAGGTATGCTTGTAGTTATATTGGGGAGAGAAGTTGTGGTTTGTCTATATTCCGTTTGGGGAAGGAGTTATAAGCCAGTAGAATTAATAAATAAAGCATGTTGTATCTTATATAGGGTATCTGAAGGCTAGGTAAACCATCTGGAGGGTAGGTAAACCATCTCAAGAAACCATCTAAAGAATAGGTAAACCATCTGGAGGGTATGATTTTAAAAATTTTCGAAAATCTCAATTCCGAGGGAGGTCAGGGTGGTTAGACTTTGGTAGTGCCAACATTTTTTTATATCTAGTATAACTGGAATAAAAAATAACACCAAGAATCTTTTTTTTTGTTGTACTAGTCATTGACTACAAAAATTATTTGGTAGAAAAAAAAAGAAAAGCTGTTTGTCTTTATTCTGAAAAAGAATCACTGCAATTTTCGAAGAAGAGCAATTGGACCCTCTGAAGGGGTAGATAAACCATTTGGAGGGCAGGCAAACCAAAGCGAATTACCGGGAGTGCTTGCTGTATAGAGACCGTATTAAGTATAGTGCCTCCAAAAACTAAAAAAGACAAGCTGACACAAGAACTCTATTTGGTTTATAAACCACAGAAAGAGACGTTAAAAAACAAAATGTGGAGAGAAGCTCCCAATGCAAAAGCCTAAAGATTTGTGACTTGTTTACACCTTTTATATAAGAATTGAATTTCGTACACTTTTTTGCTAAAGAGCATCACAAGAAAGGTCGCCAATCCAATTAAACACTCAATACTTGTGTTAAATTCTCCTATTTCAGTTCTAAGAAAGACTTGAGCTAGAAATGCAATAAATGGTAAATTGCGTGCTCTTTTTCAACAATGACTCCGTTTTATTTTTAAAGAAATGATCCCTTCTCGTTGTTCGCTCATAACCATTTTAGATTAACCTTTAAAAGAGTCTAAAAATATTCAGCAAATATACTATGGGCTTTACTGAAATATTCGACGCTACTCGGTTACACAAACATACCTGAGACATAAATCACTCGAGAATAACTCTGGATGCATAGAAAGAGCATGAATACCAGAGATTATTCATGCGGTAGGTCCCTCCAAGTCCCTGTCACTCCAAGGGATACTATGTTTAAGATCTTGTCTTTTCTTACAGAGTGGGCCCTTCTTACAAATGGCCTTTTAATTGTCCTTTCCCCTCCTTCATACAGCCCTTAATCCCTTAGAGGGTAGGTAAACCATCTGGAAGGCAGGTAAGTAGTTATGGATAGGGATTTGTGCGGGGGAATTCAAATCCTAATTTAAAAGAATTCAGATCCTAATTTTTTTGACCGTCAAAATTAACATATATTACAGTATAAAGGTCTTTAAACTTTTTTAAAATTAAATAACTGTTTTGTCTTGAGGGGAAATTTAAAGTAAAGCTTCCTTGTATATATTATAGGGTGTAATGGGT
>BBSZ01011122.1:0-17094 GCA_000981365.1 Subanguina moxae | reverse complement strand
GGTAGCAAATCAAGCTAGTAGTGAGTTTTGTTGTAATCCTTCGCTTACTCTCATACCTTAAAACTTTTAAAAGCTTCAAAACAAATGTAGTATTGCTGGGTGTTTTCACTTTTTACTCCAAAAATCAAGCTTTCAAATGCTTTAGCTCTACACTACTCAGCACAAGGGGAAGGATCAAAGACCATAATTGTAGAAAATTTAAGGTGCAGTGCTAAAGGTGCAAGCTAAGTTCGCGGCTGGCTATGATCATATCTCAGCAAGCAAGCCTTTTCTTAAAATTCTGTTTTCAGATTCGGATTCCTGAGGTCTTTTTGCCTACCGTGCTGCCTCAGAATAAAAAAATCCTTTCAAAAATGAGAAGTGTAAATAAATACATGCAAATTGTTGTGGCGTAACAAAGTAATCGCGTAACAAATTTTCCTCGTAAAAAATTTTCGCGTAGATTATGGTGTACAGCCGAATTCACATAGAGCCATTTGAACGTATGTTTAAATTTGAAGGTTTTGATAAAATTTATTTGGCGATGTGTCATGATTAAAGATTTGAATGTAAATTCATTGTCTATCTAAAGGCTGGGTTGATTTATCGACAACTCTGTGTTTCCGTATATTTTATCGAGCAAATTTTAGTTCAGCATTAAAAATGACATCCACAGCACCTGATGGAAAAAAAGTTAACAAAAAGAAGCTAGAAAATCTAGAGCGTCTGCGGAAAAAGAAGCTAGGCAAAATATCCAAGAACAAGCAAAAGAAGCTTGCTAAAATAGTTGAGAGGAAAAAAGTGAAAGAAACTGTATAAATTTTGTTTTACTTTGGCTAATAAGTTGATTTAACCTCAATAAATTTTAGAGGGACTCTCTGGTGGAAAGGCTTCTCCAGTATCAATTGAGTGATTCTGTCATGCAGAATCTTGTTTCTACAACAAGAATGCAAACTACGCCGGCAAATATGTAGACGTTTTGTTTTTCTTTTCAAGTATTGAACTTGCCTTCACATTAAGCAGTGACGAAAACGTTTCAAAAATATTTCCGAAGAAGTTGCGCTGTGTATCTGGCAAAGAGATGGAAAGCAATCGACAAAAGCGGATACAAGCCAACCACTATGATACTGGGAGCAGTTCCTCTGAAGAAGAAAAGGGGGCATCACCAGTTGCTGGTGAAGTCTCAGTCAGTCATACCGAAAGTGATGCTGTCAAAGAAGAAGTGACTGGGCTTAGTGCAGTTAGTCCTCAAGTAAAATCACTCAAAAGCAGTGAGATTCCTTTGTCTGTGTCTGTGAAACAATCCCGGAAAAGTGAAAAGCAGCAAAAGGCCGGGATTGATTCTGAAAAGTTCTTCAAGGCACTAGAAACAATCAAAGGAGCTAATGTGGTGGTCAGGCGAAAGAATGAAATTGAGGTACAACGATCGAAGCTTCCAATTCATGCAGAAGAACAGCCAATTGTTGAAGCAATCAATGAGAGCACAGTTGGTTTCATCTTTTATTTTAAATTTTTACGTTTTCATTTCCAGGTGATCATCATTTGTGGTGTGCAGCTTTTATAATACATCCTTTCCTATACGTAAGTTCAAGTGGTTTAGGAGAAACGGGATCTGGCAAAACAACTCAGGTTCCACAATTTCTCTACGAGGCTGGTTACACTTCAAACGGCCATATCATAGGAGTGACTGAGCCTCGACGAATGGCTGCGATTAGTATGTCGGAAAGAGTTGGACAAGAGCTTGGTAACCCATCAATGGCATCCTATCAGGTATTTCATTGTTTTAATATTCCTGTATACTTGTTCTGTCCTAACTAATTTTAGATTCGCTTTGAAGGTAATCGGACGGAAGACACAAAAATTCTCTTCATGACTGATGGTTAAATATAGTTTGGGTTACTATGCTAAAATTTTTATTTCTAGGTGTATTGCTAAAGGAGGTGCAATCAGACACTACCTTATCCAAGTTTTCGGTTATCGTCATTGATGAAGCTCATGAGCGATCCATCTACAGTGATGTTTTAATCGGAATGCTGTCAAGGATTTGCATTGCCAGACTGAAGCGGGGTTTTCCGTTAAAGTTGATCATTATGTCGGCTACTCTTCGATTGTCCGATTTCCTGCAAAAAAAGTTTATTTTTGGGCTTATCTAATGCTCCTGTAATCCGTATGATTTAGGCTGTTTCCGAGTGTAACTCCAAGGGTAATCAACGTCTCTTCCAGACAATATTCCGTCACAGTTCATTTTGACAAGAAAACTTCAGAAGACTACTTGAAAGCAGCCTTCCAGAAGGTGTGCAAAATCCATGAGAGATTGCCTGTGGGTGGAATTCTGGTGTTCCTTAGTGGTCAACGAGAAGTTGAACAATTAATTAAGTGGCTCAACTTCAAATATTCTCCGCGTTCTCATGTGTCACACAAGAGGCGAAATGATCAAAGATCAAATAAACAAGCAAGTCGACATGCAAACTCTGACTAGATCGTCTAATTTTTTTTATTATTTCAGGGCTCCGCTGGCGAAGATATGGGCTCGGACATATTTCCGGATGACGGCTACAATGAAGACATGGTGATTGATTACGAAGAATTCGGTGTAGGGGACGCTGACACAAGAGATGAATCATATGGGTGGGACAGTCGAGTAAGTGCATTAAGTGAGTAATAATTAAAAGTTACTAGATGATTTAAATGCCTTTTTTTCTTGTAACTGGCGCCTAAGGTTTTTTAGAGGCCTGCACTCCAATTTAGTTTACAATAGCGAATTTGCTAATCACTTTACGAAGCCAAATCTTTTTAAAGGAAGCTCAAAGATGGGTCTAGTTAATGGGTTCTTAGCGCCTTAACCTAGCGGATTAATGGGCTCTTGTTAGAGCATGGACTTTTTTAACGAGGAATAAGACGGTTAAATTTTAGAGCCCGGATATTTCTCCAAAGTCTGACGGTCATTTTCCGCCTCTGCACTGTCTTCCGCTCTATTCTTTGTTATCGTCGGAGAAACAGAAGTTGATATTTCTGCCTGTACCTGAAGGGTCAAGGTGACATCGATTTTTTTTCTCGATAATTGTAATGGGTAGTTTTAGGCTATGTGTTGTGGCAACAAATGTAGCGGAGACTTCATTGACTATTCCTAATATTCGGTATGTGGTTGATTCTGGTAAGGAGAAGCGTCGAGACTTTGATCCCGTCACTGGTGTTTCACAATTCAATGTGGGTTGGATTTCGCGAGCGTCTGCTGACCAGCGGTCGGGAAGAGCTGGACGGGTTCGGGCAGGCCATACCTACCGGTATTTCCATACAGTTTGATCCATTTTGGCTCACGAATTTCTGCATTTTAGGCTTTATTCTTCTGCAGTGTACGAAGACTTTATGAAGTTTTCTCCACCTGAAATTTTGTGCAAGCCCATTGAGCAGTTGGTTCTTCAGCTGAAATCTATGGGGTTCGTTAAGCTGATCAATTTCCCATTTCCTACGCCTCCGAAAATTGAACAAATAAGAGATGCAGAATCATGCTTAATTAGATTAGGAGCTTTGGTAAGAGCAAATCAGGTGTCCACGGTCTAAACAAATAAATCACTGCTTTTTAGGACGCTGAAGCTCGAATATCAAAACTTGGTCATAAATTGGCACAATTTCCTCTTTCTCCTCAGTTCTCCAAGCTATTAGTAGTTTTAAGTCAACGAGATGTTTTGCCTTACGTCATAGCGTACGTTTTAGTAATATCTTTCCTGATTGATGATCTTAATGTGTCATGCTACTTTTTAGACTTGTCTCAGCACTTTCTGTCCGTGAACCACTGGTGTCTATAGCTTCGATTCACGAATCTACAGCAATAGAAACTCAGAACGCTATGGCGGAGGTATTAAAACAGCGAAGAGCATGGTGTAATTTCGGAGAAGCAAGGCATTTGGGTGATTTGTGTGTCTTATTAAATACGCTGGGGGCGGCTGATCATGAAAAAGTAGTTTTTTTTTGTGTTGATTTTTGAGGCTGTACACCATAATTTACGCGAAAATTTGTTACGAGGTACATTTGTTAAGCGGTCACTTTGTTATGCCACATAAAATTTGCACATATTCATTTACAGTACTTATTTTTTAAAGCATTTTTTAATTCTGAGGCACCACAGTAGGCAAAAAGACCTCGGTAATTTAAATCTGAAAGCAGAATTTCAATAAGAAGCTTGTTTGTTGAGATATGATCATAACCAGCCACAAACATAGTTTTTATCATTTTTCTCCTAGTTTTGATCATATCTTAGTAACCAAACCTCTTCTTGAAATTCTATTTTCAGATTTGTACTTTTGAGGTTTTTTGCCTATTGGGGTGTTCCAGAATAAAGAAATCCTTTCAAAAATGAGTGCTGTCGATGAGTATATGCAAATTTTTGTGGCGTAACAAAGTGACCGCGTAACAAATGTACCTCGTAACAAATTTTCGCGTAAATTATGGTGTACAGCCGATTTTTGATCTATAAGCCTAATTTTAGCCAACAAAGTCATCTCTGCAAAATCTCGGTCTCAAGTCTAAGTCATACTGGGAAATTCAGAAGTTGCGTTTGCAGCTATCTACTTTGTTGAATTCTTCAGGTTTATTGGCCGAAGAGATGAATACAAAATTGAAGCTGGTACCGCCTACTCAAGAACAGTTAAAAATTATAAGGTTGGTGGAAAATATTGTGCAACGTGTATTAATCCTCCCTCTCTGTAGTCGAGACGCTCGATGATCAACGATTTTTTACGGCTCAATCACTCTACAATTGGGTACTAACACCACACTCAGCTATGTAGCTTAGATTTAGGGCTATATTTTTGAGTGTGGTATCAGTGCGCCATTGTCGGGTAGTTGAGCTGTCAAAATTCGTTGACCACCGACCATCGTGACGAGAGAGAAAGGAGGATTTATAGAGGTTATACGGTGCATTTTTAAACTTTTATTTGTTTTCTCGGTAAACAGCCAGCTTGAGATGGCTTTTTAAATTTTGTTTTTTACCTTGGTGTAAGTTTGTTTTGGAAGGGACATTCATTAGTTTATGTGTTTGTTTTTCGGTGTTTGTCTATACACCAGCCAAAGCAAGTGGACATCCACTTTAATTTGTCCCACCCAGCAGTCTGTTCGATTTTTTATTTCAGAGAAATGATGGCGCTGTGCTTGTCCGACCAAATTGCAAGACGCGTGGATTATTCAGTCGACAATGAATTAGAAGTGCCAAAAGGTGCATATAAGTGTCAGAAGTTGCAGGTATCACACCGTCAATTTAATTATTTTTCGCGAGTAAAATCTTGTTTTGAGGATTTTGTATTCATTGAGCAGACGTCAATGCTGTTCAATAGTCAGCCAGATTTCGTTCTCTACCAAGAAATTTTGCAGATTGGTCAAAAGAAGTGCCTAATTAATGTTTGTGCTGTCGAAAAAGAGTGGGTGTCTGAATACGCACTGTCAAGGTTGCAGTGTTAATTACCATTGTTGTTTACATGAAATCTGGTCGATTAAGAGCACATTTGTTAGAAGTTGTTTAAAAGTTATGTTCGCTAATAAATCAATATGGTGCGTGTGTGGAGCCATAGGTACACTGCGTATAACCAATAATAACCGAATATTCGCATAGTGCACGGTTCTTCCAGTGAAATTATGATTGGTGTATGGACAAAAGCTTAAAATTACAGACTGCATGATTTTATTATACACACCTACCAGAACAATAATACTCAAGAAACATTACAGCGGGCACAATTCTTGGTGGTTGGTTTCTGTCGAACACTTTTCTTTCTACTGCTGCCATCGCTTTTCAACTCTTGTGGCACAGTTTTCAGCTGGAAGACGGAGCTAGCAGTCGATGAATTAGAGCTTTTCAAATCAAAGACGGAATCCGTGGAACTGACAGATGTTATCTTTGCGCCGATTTTTTGGCCCTGCTCAATAATTTCCTTGAAAATGCTATCATAGTCGGGTCTTGAAAGGAAGAGCTTCTTCTGGAGCACGGCCTGCTTATTTAAATCAGGAAGGAAGGAAATGGCCACTTGTAAAACACAGTCTACATTACGACAAGAGAGTCTGCGATCTAAAATCTCAACAAAAAGGCTATAAATTCAACGATGAAGGTTTACCTTGAAGACAACTCTTGCACACCAGATGAGAGCATTTTGAAAAAACTTGCATTCGCTCCAATGCAACCAACTTATGGCAAGGACCATCACATCTTCGCAAAATTTTTTGAACACTAAGTGCCGACGCCACCCTCTCGGAACCTCCAGATTAAATTTTTAAAATGTCCGTCGACATCTAAACTTTACCTGTCTGCTGCGAATTCTCACCGCTTGTAAACGATGACTGACTGCGATCCTGCGCTACAATACCTTTCCATCCATAGTGCTGATCTGGCTGGAAAAGCGCACTTTTAGCATTAGATGATGCAGTTACACTCGTCGACCCACACGCATTTGACAGTTCTTCTATAGGCAGAACATCTTGAGACCAGCGGATATTGTATTCAGTAAGCGGGCTGAAAGCAGAGAATGACACAACACTGAAGACATAAAATTCTTACTCTTTCTCCCTATCTCGAATGCAGAAAGACGACGAATAGGAGACGACAGTGAAGTTTTTTTGCAGAATAGGCGGCAAATCCATGGTTCGAAGATTCACAAGGTTGTGAACCACCGTTTCGGTATCCATCGATTCCCTCGACGTTGGAATACTCATCCTTAAAAATTAGTATCAGTTATGTTAAACAGACGTAGATACGACGCTTTGTTTGACGTTGCACCAAACATTTACATCCGATCATTGTAAACGCTAGGGCTGTAAAAACTCCCTTCAAGACAAACCACAACACCAGTGAAATTTAGCATCCTCATTTAACCAATCCAGTTTTGTAACCCTCCGTTGTCAGGGAATGCAAAGGTGTTAGAATTGAAAACACAGCTTTGATCCAAGATTTGATATGTCTATTGCTTTTTGGACCGAATACCCAACTTTGGCACGATCCCATCTGTAAGCTACTTCGACTGATCACCGAAGCTCTACAGACAAAAACCTTATTTTGGGTGTTACTAAAATAGTGGCTTGTGCCATTTTCTATACTTGTCAGTGGGATTTTATTTAGTGTGTGTGTAAATAAAGCAAAGAAGTAGTGGTCTCTGTGTTGCTCTCTCTATCTTGGTTGTTCCACTTTCTTTATCAATTGTTCTCGCTAGGGATCAACAAAATCTCTTCGGTATCCGCGTCTTTAACTATAGTTCGAATATGCTCTCCTATTTAACATTTTTAAAAACTTTAGACGATGGAGTTGCTAAACAAAAGAGATTTTCTCATGATGCTTTCATGGTGGTGCAAGTGTCCAAAGTATCCGAATTTTTTGGTTTTGCAAAAGTGGTGTTTTCTTTCGTTTCATTCTCCTGCTCTTATTTCTTTTTATTTTTGAGGAGGCGCTCGATCGCTCTGACTGGTGGTTACTTGCCTACAGTGGATGCCTTCATTTCAAGTCCCGCTGCTGACTACTCCTTGAATTTGCTGCTTTGGTTCTCTGCTGGTTTGTCTATAATGTGGTTGCTTTTGCTGCTCAAGAATTTTGTTTTGGGTTGCAACAAGACCAAGAAGCAAATGAAAATCTAGTGATAAAACAAGTGCTCCTCTTTTGTGTTGAATATTGTTGTTTTTAAATAAATTTAGTGGCTTATTTAGTTTTGTCGCCGAGAAAATTGCAGGAATTTCATAACTGAGGCGTGTTGCTTCAGGCGATGTCCTATAGAGTGTACAGGTGATCCTTTGGCTGTGATGCAAACTTCAATCTGACTGGTGGTTACTTGGAACCTCATCGATGATCTTTTTGATAAGCTCCACATTTAAGTTATTCCATTCTTTTAGAATAGCACGCTTGAGAGTCTCTAAAAAAGGGGATTGGTCGTAAGTTTTTTGCATACCATCTGGTGATGGGCAGAAGAAACTTGTAACTAATTTAGTTTCCTCTTCTGTCCTCATAAAAGACTTTAACGTAAAATTGTTCCTTTCGATCTGTAGTTTAGATAAACGCGCGGCTAATTAGACCAAGTCCAGGTGTACTCGATAAGAATCCTAAAGGTCTCTGTCTCTGCGGTCGTCTTCTAGCTCTGGTCTTTGGTAATCTTCTCTTTTGTTCTAATTTCCAGCTTTGGGTTAATGTCCACTATGTGAGGTGTGTGCGCTATTATACGACACCATTAATACTAATATTTTATTGGCAGGATAAAATCTCATGAACGTAGAAATAAATACAATGTTTAGAAGGGAAGTGTTTGGATACAATTTTTATACGCCTATTAGCAATATTGTTATCATATAAAGCGTTTTCTCGCTTGAATTGTATTCGCATTACCCATTTAAAATCACAATGCACATTGTGAAATGATTCACTTTAAACGAAACAAAAATAATTGGTATTGAGCAGCAGCATTGCAATAACAATAAAGGTGCTTTATAAGTGATTTGAAGGCAAATTAAATGGAGAAGATGGCACTTTGTGGAATGTATTCTTTTTGTTCCTGTGTTCAGTTGTCTCCTGCCAGTCAGCTCAATGTCTTGCGGCATGGGTATAGCGCTAAGTAAAAAGTTTTCACTTTTTTGTTTGCCAAACAATTGCGTTTGTCTTAGAATGGACTGAGTAATTTTTTAGTTACCTGTGTAGAAAAGGGTAAATAGGTGGGAGATCTTTGGCTAGGGTTAGTCGAGTTTGTGGTTAATAAATGGCTGTTAAAAGCAATAGCTGATGCTGCCTCCGACCTATTTATCAGCCCAGTGGCCATGGGCGGTGTGCTCGGCTGACCACTGGACCTGGGTGAGATGTTCCAGTAAGATCCGTACAAGGACATTCTTCCCGCCTACAATCAACACAAATATATTCCATGCACTTATAATTGGACATTTTCCTTTGTTAATTGACACAGTTCACAGATACACAGTAAAGCTATTGGTTTTTTGTTTGCTAAGCTATTTTTGGACAACTTAACACAAAGGCTGGACACAAAAAATTACTGCGCTTACTTGTTGATTATAGAGAGCATTCATTTGTTCTGTTTTGAGCCTGTTGACTTTGTCGATATGGTCTTCATAGTGGCCCTCAGCATAGTGCTTGCCATTTGGAAATGGCCTAATTTGGCAGGCTGGAGCATACATTGTCCTCAAAGTCAACTGGCTGCTTCTGAAAAGCAGAAACTAAGAGAATGAGACTAGCGGAAAGAGGCAAAGTAACCTTCGCTGGCAACAGATAAAGCCGGCCACAATTAACAGGATGACTAGCCAGACAGCCACGATGGAGATTGTGATGACCACGAAAAGCTCTAGAAATTGGTCATAATTGGCGGGTGCAAATTTGATGTGCAACACTTACTGCTTCCAGGCGCTTCAGCATCTAGAACACGGTTGGCATCAAATGGCATGTCTACACTGTCGTCTTCTATGCTATTATCTTTGATGAATTTAGGGGGGTGACTTGAAGACGTAACCACTACTTTTGGCTTGTTTGACATGACTTTTTGCTAAAACTTAGTTTTTCAACTTCTTTTTTCAGTGTGTAATCCTGGATCTCCTCTTTCCAATGAGATATGAACGGAGTGGATGTTGTCAGCAAAAAATTGGAGCAAAATATGCTTGCATGAAGTAAGAAGTATTACTATTCAAAGACCTTTTTATAACAGCTTGATAGGAATTTTCATGTAGCGTATTTGCTCTAATTAACGCGTACCCCCTCGATTCAAGATCGTGTTCTTGGTATTCGGTTTTTGACCCACTTTTTGCAGCCTTCTCTTAGGCAATTTTCCGCTCAAATTTTAGCTTATTATCTCACCTATAATTTGGGTGGTAATTTGTTTGAGAGTGGTCTGCAAAAAGTGGGTCAAAAACGCAATTCCAAGAACACAATTTCGAATCGAGGGGGTGGGGTTAATTAGGGAAAGTGCGGTAATTTATATTGTTAGGCCAACCGTTTTTGTGGTGGTGAAAACGAAAAGCTTGTTGTTTGGAGTAGACGATGTTGAGGACGGCGTTTCTTGCTCCTGTTCTTCTGAACTTTCTGTTGTAGTTTGTTGATGTTCCGGTCGGCTAGAAGTGGCTTTAGGGGTTGTTGAAGGAGCAGGAGTTTCCTGCAAAAAAAGAAACCTACTAATAAAAAGCGGCTCTACTGCGATGTGCCCGCCCAAAATTTTTTGTGCGTTTTTACTCCTCTATAACAATTGAACCTAAGGGTATCGGCTAACCTAGACTGGTCTACCCCAAGCCTAATGGTCTCGGATAACCTAGGCTAGCCCACCCTAAGCCTGAGGGTATCGCTTTGCGGGTATACCCTAGTAGAGCCAAAGTTTGTTTAAAGCAAATTCACTGCAACCTCACACACCTCAATAGTACTGGAAGAAGTTGGTTGAACGCTTGGCACTATGGTACGTATAGAGTCATCCACTTCGACCACCTTTTCAGTGCCATCCCAATCAAACTCCATTCTTGGCTTAGGAGGCAGTTCCTGTTTTGTAGGAGGGGCAGGAAAAGCTTCTTTTGGCAACTCCGGTGTTGAAGCAGCAGAGCTGGGGGAAGCCTCAGTGGCCCAGCTCTCTCTGCTAGGAGAGGGGGTGACAAGTTCTGGCTGGATAAACGAGATAGGTTGTCTCTCTTCTGCCGGCCGAATAACCGGAAACAGTTTGGGCACCATACTCAGAGTGGGTGGGAAGGTGATGTCGAAGGCATCTGGTGGTAATTCCTCTATCTCCTTGCTGTTCAACGCCACAATTGGTCTACGCTGAGTGCTGGTCTCCAGCGATTTGGCTGGTGCTTCACTGCCCGGCATGAAAATTGGTGCCATCGTTCTGCTCTCCACCTGGGCAAACGCTGGCGTAAATTTGTGATGAGGATGAGCAACCGGGGTTTGGCTGGTGGTGCTGGACTGGGTGGGCCGTCTGTTTGGCTTGTGGGTGATTTCATTAGAGGAGGACTGACCAGATTGTGTAGCAGCCTTAATTTTGTGGTTGGACTTGAAGGGAGCTGGTCCTTCCTCCACTTCGGCCTGGATGTGTTGGAATGTGGGCTGAGTGGTGGTAGTGATGGTGGTGGTGTGAGGAGTGGTGGCAGGCAGGGTGGATGCAGACGGTCGACGATGCCCAATTAGTGTGGGCGATTGGGCGTCACAATAGGGTGGCTGAAGATCCATCTGCATGCAGGGCAGCACAATGTCGCCGTCCACTCGATATAGCCAGATTCCTGGGAGTCTGAAAGGAGCAAATAGCATATGAAAGTGATCTCTTGCGAGTTTTTACAACCAAGCCCTTACCTGATATTGCTCAACTGACTCAGCTGCTCAATACCGGCAGTGCCGGACCCCGGCAGGTGAATGGAGTTGGTCTTGTCGATTGTCATTATACCAGCCTCAAAATGGATTTGTGGGTTTGCATTTCTCAGAAAACAAACATTCGAAATTTACTTACTTCAGCACCATCACTCCAAGCTAGGTCTTTATAGAGGAATTCAACAAAAGAAATATTTTCTCTCTGTCTATTTGTGCCTCCGATCAGCAGTGTCTGGAAGGTGTTTGCATTCTGAAATACATTCAATCACTAATCCCAAAAAATATTACGCTTTGGGTGGGTATAGTCTAGTGGAGTCAGTTTTCGAACCTTAGATTTGGCCGTGGTCACATTCACAAAGCTGATGATGACCACACTGGTTGCCCTGAAGTTAGCCTCCCCAGCCGACTCCGGCATGTGCTCATTGATTAGAAGAGTGGTTCGAGTGAGCACATCTGAGTCAGTTGTCTCGGAAACCAACACCTAATATACATTTTTCTACCATATGTGTTTAGGTGTGAGAATAGTGAGGTCCAACCTCTCCGTTGCCGGAAGCCAAATCGATGGGTGCAAAGAAGGGGGCAATGCCCAAAATTTCCATGTCATCCAGTTGATCTTTGAGATTAAGTTTTGCCAGCTCCTTGACCACAATTAAACCATTGGTGGAGATCTGTAAACGACCAGTGTCTACAGAATATGGTTAATGCAAAGGCAAACCGTAATGCGGTCACGCTCCTTGCCAAATATTTTCAGTGGGTACTTCAGTTGCCAGGCCACTTTTGAATTTCGAGACTTGGGCAGTTTCTCGCCCTGATGAGGATAGAGGAAAGAAGCTATGCATTCAGCCACCCCATCTCCACTGAAACCTTCCATGCATTGGCAGAAGAAGCGGCCGGGAGTGTTGGTGCAGACGGCTCTCTCATGACAAGTGCCTGGCTGAGCACACTCGTCCACATCTGCAAAGGCTTGCTATATACATGGAGGTGCAGAAGAGACGTAATTTTTCGAAATTTGTCTTCATTTACCCCTTTTGTCATTCCATTTATTGGTAGGGAGCTCTTTTGTTTTGTTTAAAAACCCAGTCACCCTTCCAAATGTAGTCCAGAGTCCCCAGCTGCATTTTGAAGGGTGTCTTGGCTATAAAAAGCAAAGGGCGGTACTTAGGCTTGGGGTAGACCAGCCTAGGTTAGTCGAGACCTTTAGCATAAACGGCACAAGTGCCTAGAGGACTTAGTACCCAAAAATGGAATGCCGAAGAAGGTGATGGAAAAGAAAGTTTGAAAAAGCGCTGCAGTCGCAAAAATATGCGAGTAAGCAGTGAGACATATAGACAAAGAAGTAACAGAGGTCACTCACCCTTGCATTCTTCATAGCCTTTGCCCTCATATCCAGCCAGACATTCACACCGTTGGGTTGGCTCTCCACATCTGTCATAGTCGGTGAAGGAGATGGCGTTGTGGGCACATGGTTTGTTCAAATCATTTTTGCACCGACTGGACTCTGTAAAAGGTCGTGATAAACTATTGGGAGACCTCTTACCCAAGGATGATGCCGCTAAGAGACTTTTACTTAGAGGCAACCTTTTTCCCCGTCACTTAGACATGGGTACCCATCCTGGGAGCAGTTCCCAGGGTGTTTGTTCACTGTGTGTAGACTTGACTCTACCAACCAGACCAATTACAAGCCTACTTTGTTGGCAGTTGAAGCCGGTCCAGCAGTTGGCACAAGCAGAGCATTCTCCAGTAGCATTGTTGCATTGGACTCCTCCAGCACAATGACAGCAGCCAGCACAGTCGGGGCCCCATTCTCCACTTCCACAAGCTAAAATATGTGGTGGTGGTGGTGGTGTGTGTGTGGGTACAAAGTAGTGTTTGTGATCCAAACAGCTCACCCTCATCACAAGTGTCGCCCTTGATGCCAGCCTTGCAGCGCAGCACCCGGTCGTCGTCCAGCACAAACATCCACTCCCCAGGGATGCCAGTGTTGCCGTAGTCCTCCAAGTACATGATGTTGCCGGTGCCAGAGGTTGGCAGGGCGAAATGTTTGCTGCCATCACCACGGCTGAAGCCTGCCTCCGCTCCTTGAGTCCATCCAATGTTGCTGTAGATGAAATTGGCAAAGGTTCCGTTGGAAGTGACGAATATGGCTGCTTGGAAGGTGTTGGTGTTCTAAATTCAGCAAACCATTTTTTTTTGAGAACTTCGATCGCCAGTGGATTGATGGCTGTACAGTTAGTTAAGTGTCTCATTTACCTCCTCAGGAAGGGCGGCTGTTCCAAGCGGCTGCATTTTCACCCAGGTAGCTGAAATTTTAACGCTTTTTGTTTTGCTTTTCAAAATGGCGCCTAACTTACCAATTATAGCAGACAGCACTTTCACTTCTTTGTCGTATTGATAGCGAATCTCCGACTGACCACGCTCCACCACTCGACCAGCTGTAAAAAATGGCACTTCTTGCAAAATATCAAATTGTTCAACAAGTGGTCTAGCAATTTAATTTTCACTCATTTTCAGCTATAACTCAGCGATCTGCAGAAGCATCAGCGACATTGCCTGCTTTTTTTTTTCTCTTCCAGAAGGACGTCAAGATGAGTGGGGCTGAGGCGGCTGGGCAGCTGGAGCAAGTCTTCGAAGATAAGGAGTCGTCTGAATGGTGGTGTTTGCAATGGCGTAAGTGGTTCAAGAGCGGCGGAAAGGGCGTGATAGACTTGGAGGATGAGCAAAGGAGTGGGAGGTCAAGCTATTTGAATGAAGACAAGCTGCGCACAGCGGTGGAGGACGGACTTGCAGGATGAAGATGAAGACCGCTGCAGAATCACCTTAAGGTCACAGAGCTCAAAGCAGACGAGGAGATCAAGGCCTTCGTCCAGCAATTCTTTGAGCCCAAGTCTTCTGGCTTCTTGATCCGAGGGTTCACGCATCTGGTGGAGCGATTGAAGGCAGTAATCGAGTATGAAAGAGACTATCCACCGGAGTGGTTTGTAGTTATTTTATTGTATTGTATGAACCAATAATCTGAGTAGAAAATATTTCTTGCGTGTGGGTTGTTGTCAAAATTCATCGAATAAAGGGTATTTGGATGTTGTTCAATTTTTTTTTGGAAAAAAAATCCACGTGAATTGGAATGACTAAGTATTAGTTGGCAACCTACATGTGACTTCTCTATAGAACACACTGCCTCCATTTCGCAAATCATTCCTATTCCAAAAAGGGGCAATTATCTTGAGGTTGCTCGGCAGAATGTTTGATCTATAAGTCCTGGAGGAGGACTCAAAGCCGATACCACCATTGCTGAGAATGTACACCGTATTATATTGATTGCCGTAGAAGGACAGAGGTCTGCTCAACTGCAGCTTCTTGCCCACATCCATGCTCGAGGGCAACATCTTGTCTCCTGCCTCCTCCACTCCATACTCGAACAAGCGACCAGAGAACAGCTGGGCTGTTACCTAAACACTCTCTCCTCTTTATTATTTCATCAGTAAAGAAGAAAAGTTCAGAATACCGTATTTTTTCCAATAAGGTTGCCCCCTGGATTAAAAAATAAATTTTGGTACAACTATATTACTTTGCACCCCCTACCCACCCAAAGTACAGTCAAGTCTCGATTCAACGGCCCCCGATTTAACGACCCTTCTCTCGGGCTCAATTTGTTTGGACGCACACAAAGTATCAGCAACCACGACCCACTCGGTTTAACGGCTCCCCTTTTCTCTAGCCCTTGCGGTCTCTTCTCAAACCCAGCACTTTGAACTAGTTTGATTATTATATATCCTCTGTATTTTACATCCCTTCGCTTCGTTTTTAATAGCATAATTTTTGCTTCCCTCTGGTGCCGTTACCAGAGGGGTGGGGAAGAGACAATTAAGGGGCCACTTTATAAGGAGGGTCCACTCTATAGGAATAGAGAAGATCTTGAATATATTTTTCTTTTCAGGGACCTACCGTATAAAGGAGCTCTGGTATGCATGCTATTTTCATGCATCCAGAGCTTCTCTCGATTTATGTCTCAGGTATGCTTGTGTGCGTATCTCAACTCCAAGTCTTCGAGCTCCCGAAAGAAGGCTTTAAAGTTAAAGGTGGTTTTCTTAAAGGTGGCCTTCTGCAGATCGACTCTTTGCTGACCAATGCATTCTTTAAATTCCATTTTATGGTCCATAGCCGAATAAGAGGCATTATCAATTTCTCGTGCTAAAGTGGGGTAATTAGGTCTGCTTCCTCTTTTCCTGGAAGTCAATTACCCATAAAATCTGCCTGATTTTATCTACCTCTAACGAGGATTAGAGGTTTTTTTTTTTGTGATTGTAATAGAGTGGCTTATCGCCGAGGTGATCTGTATCATTTTAGTAAACTCGGTCAATTTTTTTATTGGGTCATTATCAGTCTTAAATTTAGAAAAGCAAAGAGTCCCACTTGAATGGTTTCTTCCTTGGGTGTGCCTCCTCCCAACTGCCTTCTAGTCCTGCTCAACTGGTGGTCTCTAGCAATCTCCTGCTCAATTCTTAGTCTTGTCGCCATTCTTTCGGGATTTACACGCATACCCATAGAAAATTGAAGGAGGAGGGAAAACAAGCAAGTAATAAGAAATAGGTGACATCTCCTGCTTTCTCTTCCGCCGCCAAAACGCCTTTGGCTCATCATCCAAACTAGAGGAATAAGCTTTGTTTTTAGAAGCTTCTTGTTGGAAAATGAAGCCAAGCACTAAAAAATAATAATTTCAGGAATTCAACTGTATTTTTAAGCGATTGACCACAAAAAAATGATTTCAAGTTGTGATAAAAAAAAGCTGCATGCCCCTGATGAGAGTCGAACCTGATAGAGTGTTCACATGTTTTTTTCCTTTTTTTCTTTTTGTGGCAATTTCTGCCAATTCAAATTTCAAAATTCCCTTAGAGTCAAGACTGAGACCCTTTTTGACATTATTTAACTTTTTTTGCTCCAAAACATTTTCAGGGCTGAGATTCGGTATGCAATCCTTTTCTAAAAACCCATTTTAAACACTTTTTTTATATGGAACATGACCTTTAGATGTACATAAGTGTTTTTAGGTATGGGAAAGCATTTTTCCAAAAATGCTTAAATTTTTACTTTTTTCGGTGGTTCCCTTGGTAAACCAACTTAAGAGGGCATTTGGATACCATATATAGGGTTACCTAAAATCTAATAAATTGAGCTAGGCAGAGGCGTAAAATGGAAAATAAGTAAAAGTAAAAAAAAAATACTTTAAGAGGAATGCATGTATAATTGGAAGTGGTGTACAGTCTACAAAGAGTACAGACCAACCAACTGCGCCAGCCATTCAATTATCTCTTCCTAATAGACTCTGCTGGAAGCAGCAGCAGCAGTCAATTAGAGGACGGCAAACAAAGGAAGAACACTTATGGCTGGATCGGCCATACCCAAACGAATCAATCCGAGGGTTGCGTAATTGCCCCTCTCTAGCAACAAGTCAATCAACTCCACGAGCAATCGATGATTGCTTCTGGGTAGGGTTGGGTTTCTGGCTAGGGTTGGGTATCTGGCTAGGGTTGGGGATTCCGGATAACCCCAGCCCTACCCAAAACTAGTGCTGGAGAGCGGACCGGAATCCGTACGGATTCCGGTCACCAGAATCTGGTTTTTTCTCAAATATGATATGATGCAAAGAAAAAATTTTCTCTAGCCCTTGCGGTCTCTTCTCAAACCCAGCACTTTAAACTAGTTTGATTTTTATATATCCTCTGTATTTCACATCTCTTCGCTATCATAGTTTTTGATAGCATTATTTTTGATTCCCTCTGGTCACAGTACCAGAGGGGTGGGGCCGTTAGGCCGGG
>BBSZ01011121.1:0-19450 GCA_000981365.1 Subanguina moxae | reverse complement strand
GGGGGGGGTATAATCCAGTAAAGTTAATTTTTGGATTCAATTTTGGCTTCAAAAATGCTTTAAAAAAATTCGATCCACAAGGTAATCAAGCAAATTAACTATATTCTAGCAGATTTTTTAGCCCAAACGCCGTGAGAAGAGTTCGCTTACAGAAGAATCTTATCTTAGCAATAGAGCTACACTTTAGTGGAACAAAAACTCACTAGAATAGCAATGGGAAGAGCCAGGACCAAGACACCACACACAATAGCACCACCACCCACAACTTTGCCGGCTGCGGTTTGTGGCACCCATTTGGTTTGGGAGAACTGTAAAATTGGTTTTGCTTCTGACGAATTGGCTTGCTAAATGAGTCATGGTGGTCTTTTAGCCCTTTTATTTGACTACAATACCAACAGCAACTTTCCCACGATATGGCATTATTTCATTTAGTTATGTGCTCTACGACTGCGAAGGTGAATTAGCTATCATTCACTATCTTTCTGAATACATACATGTATGTAAAAAAAAATATTGCTAAATATATTAAAATGTGTGAAAAAAGGTAATTGAAAAAAACCGCGATGACTTATTAGCAACCTTAATAACGAGTGGTCAAAAAGTTCGAAACGGATTTTCAAAGCTTTATATTTTATTTTTTTTATAAGCACATATATAAAAACATTATATAGTTTTGTAGCCCTTGTTTTCCTCTTTCGAATGACATATCACATGTTTATTTCACTCAACAAAATGACCACCATTTGCATCAATACAGCTCTTCAGTCGTTTTGGAAAGCTGTCAATGGCTCTCTGAATCATCTCCTGAGGAATAGCGTCTCACTCTTTCATTAGAGAAGCCTTCAGCACAGCAATCGACTTGTGGAGTTTGCTTTAGATTGTAGGTAGGGCCACACGAAATAGTCCATCACAGTCCGATCGGGTGAGTTTGGCGGTCAGTCACCTTTGATGGTAGCATTGTCGCCCCAATGAGAATCCACCTTGATGAAGTCGGAGAAATTAAGAAAGAAGAAGTTAAGCTAAGAAAGAGAAGAAGTTTCTTAGCATTTTCTTTTAGCAGAGGGCCTTCAACTGTCTTCCTGGACTTCATATCAAAAACATCGTGGATCATACTGAGGGCAGATAAAGCAGAAACTCCAAGCTCTATGGCCAACTTTCTTTTGGAGTCTGATTGGGAGTGGATGTGCCCTTCTTCGTGGTCATTGCAATACAGTTAAAACTCGATTTAACATAATCTTTTTTGCGGTCCCTTGAATTATGTTAAATCGAGTTTTAACTGTAGCAAATTCTGTCAGCAACCAATTGAATGTTCTCTTCCGTCATAGAAGTCACTGGGGGCCCACTTCTTGGTCTGTCTTCATTGCTGCCCGTTTCTTCAAACCGCTCGATTGCTTTTGAAACATTCGAATGAGAGGTGTTCAGCATCAACGCGATTTGCACCACCTTGTAACCTTGCTGATGCAGTCTCACAATTCCAGCCCGAAGTTCAGCCATTTTTGTAATCTTTTTTGGATGTATGGTATACCAAACGAAAGAGGAGTTTCAGGGCTACACAATCGTATCAAAAGATTATAGATATGGCTTTAGAATTGATAAAAGATAAGGCTTTTAAAATCCGTTCCAAACTTATTGGTTACCCGTTACTTGAGATAGCAACTTACGAGACACCACCAAAAAGCCTGAATTTTTTTTTAAATCATAGAAAAAAATAAGTTATAGTCCAAAAAAGTACCGCAGGAATGGATGTAAAAGTTGTATTAGGCTCGTCCCTCTCTAGGAAGTAGCTAAAGCAAAATTTGTACTTGAAAAAAAGCTGTAGGCTAGGCTTACACTAGCGTGGAGAAGAATATGATCACAGTCAGTAATACAATCGCAACCATCTGCATTTAAAATTAGTGGCAAACTTGGTGGATAACACTACCTGCATTTGCTTCTTGCTCTTCCTCAAAGTGAGTGCAAAATTGGCCAGTCCTTAACATGTTCAGATGAAGTAATTTTCTAAAATCATACAGTTAAGTGTTGGCTGACCAGGACTGAATCTGCCCAGTTTGGCTATCCTGACCACCCTGAGCACACGAAGCAGGCGGACGGTTAGGAAGGCCCAGCGAACTAAAAAATGAATTAGCTATAAAAAATATCAAAATGAGGAAGCGTGGCATGTTACCGTATTCTCTCTAATAGAACTACACTCCTAATACAAAATCGTGTTTTTGGTAGTGCTGGAGACCGGACCGGAATCCGGTTTTTCCTCAAATATCCGGTCCGGAATCCGTCCGGCCAAACATAGAAATCCGTACGGAATCCAGTTTATTTTCGGGATTTTTGAAATGAAGCAAATTATTTGAATTAAGGACTTTTTGTTGCTGTTTGTTTTTATTCTGGATATATGTCCGCTTGTTGTTTTCTATATGACGTGTTATCATCTCTTGCTGTTCAGACGTACATTTTTTAACCTTTCAGAGAAATATGGTGCACAACATGTGGAAAATCGATCTCTATGAAAAAAAATCATCCGCAGTCGCCGGGGAGTTATCTGACTTGGTAGTTTGCAAAGTTTGTCGTGACGCAGGCGCAAAATAAATTAATGATCTTGTCGGCCTGATCTTTTATGGAATTCCAATTGGAATCTATGGAGAATAGCCTAAGTTTAGAACCTGGTTGGGTTTTGGGGCCTGCTTTACCCGGCCGCGGGTCATACCAATATCTCCTTCCGTTCTCCCTTGTGGGAGGGAAATATCTGATAAAAAATATCCATCTAAAGATATTACGGGTAACACGCACATAATGATAATTATATGATGCAATAGAGAAAATTTTCTCTAACCCTTGCGGTCTCTTCTCAAACCCAGCAATTTGAACATGTTTGATTCTTATATGGCGTCTGTATTTCGTTAACTGTCAATATCATAGTTGAGCTGTGATAGTAGTTTTTCTTTGAGCCTATGTGCCAGCATCAGTGGGTGCGCCCGCTGGTGCCAGCATCAGGGAGGCTTTCCGGGTTTATTCTGGGTTGGGTCATTCTTTGAATTGGGTTATTTTTTGAATTGGGTTATTTTTTTGAATTGGGTTATTTTTTGATTGGTTTTTTTTTTAATTGGGTCATTTTTTCAATTGGGTCATTTTCTTGCATTGGGTAAATTTTTCTTTGGGTTGGGTCAATTTTTAGGATCAATGGGACCCTGGTGCCAGCATCAGGGTTGGGACCGTGGTGACGGTATCATGGTTGGGACCCTGGTGACGACATCAGGGTTGGGACCCACTAACTAATATATTAGTCTAAAAAAAGGTCTGAGAAACAAACAAAAGTGCTATCCCTTATATAATTCAATCAAATGCCAACCTTTACGAACATTGTCCTCTCTGATGCCTACCTTAAGAAGAAAAAACGTAGAGACATACATTGAAACATGTGGTTAAATTATGTTTTCCCTAGTTTCGATTGTTTTTGAATAATATTTTACTATTATTTTTTTCAGAGTGTAGCTCTGAATCTGATCTTTCCAATGTATTAACTGGATCCATGTTGTTGGATATAGTGGGAGAAACAGGTCTTTAAAGAGAAGTTCCTCCTGCTATATTTAAAGTCCTTTTTATCCAACTTTTTCCAACAACATGGAGTTAGTTGATATCTTATTTGAAAGAGCAGATTTAGGGCTACAAGTTGAAAAAAGGTTAAAAAAGATTATCAGAAAATAGTTGAGAAAATGTTTTTGTAAATTAGACAGGATCTTCAATTCTGTAAATCACCGGCAACCGAAAATGGACTGGGGAAAACATAAAGTCCAACCATGTGAAAAGAGAACCGCTTACAAACACAAGGATGAGCTCAAAAACAAAAGGAGCAATTGCCAATAGATCAATGACTGAAATTTTTATTGATTAGGACTTTTTATGCAGAAAAATTGGTAGTTGTGACCAGTGTTTTCATAATTGACATGACATCTGACACTGACACTGACGTCAGTTTGACACTGACATGACATTTAAAATGACATTGACACTGACATTTGGTGTCAGTGTCAATGTCATTTTAAATGTCATGTCAGTGTCAGTGTCAAACTGACGTCAGTGTCACTGTCAGTGTCAGTGTCATTTTAGATGTCATGTCAATTATGAAAACACTGGTTGTGACTCACTATTCAGAAATTCCCTGACAAAAGTCAATTTCCTGGGCGCCACCCAGAGCCTGAGCACATATTCCAAAGTGAAATATATTACACATATGTTTTCTACGTAGTTAAACACTGAAAATAGTTGTAAGCATCACTTTAAAAAAAAAACGCAGATAGAGTACGCCATACGCTTGCTGTTCCATAAACATAGCAGGTTTTTGAGAAATAATCATATGCTTACACCGGCAAGAAATACCAAATAAATACCTGGGTGCTCTACCATTTCCGGACGACCCTCTTCCACATACTTTTTGACTGTGGTTGTGTCAACAACATGTCCTTGCACTCAAAATCAGTCAATTATTTCTTAATATATAATAGAGTCAACCCCTACCTTTGGGATATGTGGGATAGGTGACTGGAGGGCTGAAATTGTACGACACAATGCAATTGGGTCTAACACATACCATATTTTTTGTGATAGCCAGCCAAGGTGTTCATTTTTTTATACCCTCAAAAACTTGGGAAAATTTTTTACTCTTTCCTTTAGGTGTTCACAGTCATTCTAATTGCTGTTCTAATATGTATACAGTCGCGGACAAAACCTCATACGCACCGCTCAATTTTTGGGGTTTGATGACTAAAACTCAAAAAATGGTCCCTTGAATTAACTTTTTGAATTTTATTTGAGAGATATTCTACATAGACTCTAGAAAATACTATTAATTCCATATTTCGGTAATTTTTTTTTAAGATCATTTGGCCCGACGTTCAATGCTACCTAATTTTCGAGCCCGAC
Source organism: Subanguina moxae (assembly GCA_000981365.1). Taxonomy (NCBI): domain Eukaryota; kingdom Metazoa; phylum Nematoda; class Chromadorea; order Rhabditida; family Anguinidae; genus Subanguina; species Subanguina moxae. The sequence continues at coordinate 14,539 of BBSZ01011121.1, read as the reverse complement.
AAAATCTCGTACACATCGCTTTGTTGAGGGGTTGGGGGTATAATCCAGTAGAGTCAAAAAATTTTTAAAATATAGAAGTTTTACTAAAATAAAAAGAATTTTTTTAAAGTGGCAACTTGTAGTACATCGAGAGCTAAACAAAAGCTAAAAATAGAAACAAAAGAGAATATATTCGAGAGCCAGAGCCAGACGACGGCAGAAGAGTGAGCTTTACTTTAAGAAACACCCCGGGGGTTCTAACAACTGTATTACCGTATTTTCTGTAATCTGCAATATTAACTCCCCATTTGAATAGGGCTTATCAAAAGGAAATACGGTATTTAAATTAATTTAACAAAATCTTTTAAAAATGAATAAAAATAAACTCTTACAGATATGAATGACCACTCTTGGTGGTTTCAGGCACTTGAAATTCTTAAAAAAGCACTCTTAGTTAATTTTGCGTGTAAGCAAGTTATTTGAGTAGAAGTCACCTGGGATAGAGCCGAGTATGAGAGCAGTAATGGAGAGGACAACAAAGGATGTGGAAGTTATTTCAAACAGTTTCCACCACTTTGAATGGGAATGACCCTCCAAGATTAGCCACAACCTTCTGCGAACCTACAAACTATCTGTTTGTAGGAAGATGTGCTTTGCAAACAGTGACAAACCTTTGCACATCGCAGACCAATGAAGTGGTCTTTCTCCTTAATAACACAATATATTCTAGTCAAACTACTAATTGCTTTCAAGAGGCCAACCAAGGTCAAAAGCTACAATTTTGAACATATCACCAAAATTATTAGGCTATATGTAGTACAAAAATTATGCACCAACCCGATATTTTGTGCAATAAAGCACCACCATTGATTCATAATATTGTTCTTGGCATTAACTTTTAAGATCCCCATTTTTTGCAGATAACTTTTGGGTGACTTACCAACCAAGTTTTAGTTTCTTATCCTAGCTACACTTAGGGTGGCAAATTACCTGAGAGACATCTAAAAATGAGGGTTACAAACACGATGTCGAGAACACGACTTCGAATCAGGGGGGCGCTCATCAAAAAAATACGGTATTTTCGAATAAAATAGCCATTTTTGCAAGGCCTTTTTTAATGTGAGGCCCCCGATAGTCAAAATTTCTTCAAAAATCTGAATCTGAAAGCAGAATTGAAGACATGCAATCGGCTCAACACTGTTAATTTTGAAATATTGACAAGGAAATAACAAATTTTTGTTAATGAGACAAGTTTGCATTTTTAGTTTACAGTTTCGCTCAGACAATAGGAAAAAGAAGGTTTCTAAATAGGGGTGTAACGGAAGTGAAATTTCGAAAATGGAAGTAGGAAGTGGAAGTGAAAAAAAGTGCGGAATAAATGGAAATGGAATTCCATCACATCCCTGCTTCTAAACTACTCGTTTTGATTGTCGAAAATAAAACTTATTGGGTCGAGTTTTTCCTGTCGCAAAAATCCGAATCTGCAAACAGAATTTCAAGAAGAGGCTTGGTTGTTAAGTGTTGATCATAGCCACCCGCAAACTTAGTGTTTACCGTATTCTCTCTAATAGAACGCCACCTCTGGGTGTTTTACCTACACCGTTCACTGTAAGTTGTGCTTCCTTATCCATTTTCTCGCGGTCGCTTGATATAGGAAAGAGCAAATCCATGGCTACAAGATGCAAAAAGATTAAAATAATGATTGAAAAAAAAGACTGATATAATCAAGTGTTAAAAATTTGTCGGGAAAACACATAATTTAACTGGAGATTTCACAAACAGCCTCTTGATTGCAATTTTGAGAAAGGGAGTACTAGGAGTAGTGCTCAAACTTAAGGCATCTTACTGTATGATCAGTAGGCATCTTTCTCATCAAACAGTATTGAGCAAAAGGAGAGCAGCAATCATCCATCTTGGCTTTAGACACAGCCCAAAATCTCAGCTCTGCCATGAATTTTTCAAAGCACAAATCTTTGGGCACATGCAGCTTGCCGGCTGCATAGAAGTCGTAAATGGGATCGAAATATCTGAAAAAACAAAGGTTATTGCAGAATATATCCTACAAATTAAAAGTGTAAAAGAGTATTTTAATCTGCTGAAATTGCCTATTCCCTTGATTGCAATGGTAGAATCTCAACTGGCCATGCTTTTTGGCTTTTTTGATATTTTTAAAGAAAAGTACCCACTTTTGAAAGAACTTTTTTTGTTCGGAGGAGCCTCAGTACTCAACTTAGAAATGCAAATATCAAAACAGAATTGTAAAAAAGGGTTTTTTGCCGAAATATCACCAAAAGAGTATCAAAAATTTTGGAACAGTGACCACCTTATTTGCAGCCATATCTCGGCAACCAAGCAAGTGTTTTTTTTATATTTTGCTTTCAATTTTAAATTTCTGAGAGCATTTTATCTACTAAAGGAGTCTTAGAATAAAAAAAATATTTCAAGATGGATATTTTGATTGAACAACATCAAAAAAAAAATCGACAAAGGCCTGTCTGGCGTTTGGCTGTGGCGTATAGATTTTCGTTGTAAACATCTCTTATAACTACAGCTTAACGCCATCATTTTTGTAGACGGGGGCCAATTTTACTAACTGCAAAATTTGCACTTTTTTCTGCTTCTACCCCAACCCTTGTGCACTTTGCAACTTTGATTTCCTATGATTATTTTCTCATGCTCATCCACTTCTTGTGGTCTTTTTTGATAGACAAAAGAGAAGTGTCTGCGCGTATACAAATGTAAGCAATCTCCATTGCCTTCAGCAAGTATGATCCTTGGGGCACTCAAAACTTGAGCAATGACATAAAACTCAAAAATATAGCTCTGAATCTGAACCACATTTCAAATGTTAATGTTGCTACTAGGGTTAGACATCCAGTAATCGATATTCACTGGTAAATGACCAACTTAGGCAAATGACCGGTCGAAACCCAAAATTTTTGGTAACACTTATGATATTGATTTGATATGATCCAGAGGGGGGACCAACAAAACCCCAATTTTTATTTTTTTCACTTTCACAGAATCTGTTGACAATTTCCCATAAAAATCAGGGTCGAGAAATACGAATATGCAATTAGTTTGAAAAAATGTTCTCAGAAATAAAAGACAAAATAAATTTATTCAATGGAAAATTTAAGAAAAAAGAAGACCTAGGCACTCGTTCAAAGAAGTACTCATCACTTTCTTCAAAAAAGGCATCAGCCCAACTTCTCCTGTGCTCATGGTCCATCCGACAGAACCGACCCAGCAACTAAATGCAATGCCGTGGCTAAACTCCCTTATAGACCGTCCTCCCACAAACACCACCAGACATGTTTTTCTGTGTGTTTAGCACACCAAACATGTAGAAAACAGGTTTTTAGCTGGCGGCCTGCCATTTTTAGAATTTTTTTTTTCAAATACTCGACTATTTGCCTTCAGCGACCAAGGTGAACCAGGGGTCGCACGGGACTAGGAGAGTTAGAGACTTTTGATACTTTGTCCGAACACGCTCCAGTTTTTTGGGCAAGAAGTCTAATATATAACTCAACAATCCGACTCATGAAAAGGTGCAAACAATTTCTGCCAGAGTAAATTTTTCATCCAATATATTAGTCTTCTAGCTCTAGCCTTTAGTATCTTCTCTTTTTTTTCTCATTTTCAGCTTCCGCTTGAACAAAAAGCTTTTAACCAAAAGCTGGAAATCAGAAGAAAAGAAAAGATAACCAAAAAAGACCGTTATACGTTTTAACCCAAGGCATATATTATCTCCTTTAATCATATCAGTTTCCTAAAAACTAGATACTGCTTCAGATTCCTAACTTTTATATTCGGTGTCTTGATCATTTTCTGGCATGCATTGCAATATGCTTCCGTTGGCAATTTTTTGTGGAGAAAAAATGGCCTGATTCATCACCTTCAAACACAATTTCCAGATCTAGATCCCCTAAAAGAAAAGAAGCAAAAGCAATGATTAAAAAACATAGCAAAATGCACAATTCAGTCAAAAATAGGCACAAAAATAATGCGCTGTTTTTTTAAGATTGCCAACAGTGAGTAGTTGTAAATAAACGCAAAAAATTTTCAAAACCAATTATTTAGAAAGCTAACGATCAATTATTATCAGTCAAACTTGAGACGATTGAGCGATTAACCGATCTTAGCATTAATTGCTAATCATCATCTCTATTTTCTACATATTTACGCTGAAACACCAAGAAAACATAATTTTAGGGTATTTTTTAGAGGACACCCTATAAAAGAATCCGGCCAATAAGGTTGGTGTAAATAAGTACCGTAAAACCTCTAATAATACCCCCGCCCAATTCAAAATCGTGTTTTTGGCATTGTGTTTTTGACCCACTTTTTCCAGGTGTCTCTCAGGCAACTTACTACTTAACTTGTAGCTTATTGTCTTAGCTACAATTTGGGTGATAAGCTGCCTGAGAGACACCTGGGAAAAGTGGGTCAAAAACACAATGCCAAAAACACGATTTTGAATTAGGGGGGGGGGGGTATTATTAGAGGTTTCACGGCAAGTATAGTGGCACTTACTGTGGTAGGACCATACTTTAGAATAGACCTTGTTCTAATGCGGTAGCTGGCTCCGCCTATGTTAAGGCGCAGGATTGAATCCTTAAAAAAGGAAATTTAAGATTTGAATACTACCGAAAAAAGTATAACTGACCTCAACTTTTAGACTGCTTTTAAAGGAAGACTTTTCAGGCGGCATTTTTGCCTGAAATATCATTACCAATACACTTTTTATAGTTTATTCCTTTTTATGAATGTTTGTACTTGAAATATTTATTAAGATTTAAAAAATTTCATTCTAAAGTCTCTCAGTAGTCAAAATGTCCTGAAGAATCTGAACAAAAAATTGTAAAAAATGAGTTGTTTGCAGAGATGTGATTAAAAGTTGGCATACCGCCATTTGTTTCTTACTCGCAACCATATCTCGGCAATCAAGCCACTCTTTGGTTTTATAAAACACTACTTTTGTAAAGGATTCTATGTCAGCCTATTAGTCGTCTGCTAGACCCTCCCCCACTCTAAAATCAGAAAATGGTGATAAAAAGCGTAATTAACACCTTTTGATCGAAAAGAACTGCGAATAACAGAAAATGTGTTGCTAAAAATTCTAAAATAAAGCAAAATGTCGCACCACAAATTCATTTAAAAAAGGAGAGAATTCAGAAACAAGACTTAAGAAAAGCCTTTATGCAGTTAATGTTGGCAACAATGTCTCACCTCAATATCGTCCAAGTCGTATTGTTTGGGATTGGCTTCATGATCAGCAGCAATCAACACATGGTTCATCCCTCCATTCGAACTCTCATCCGCCAAATGCAACACGTTTTCTGTTTTGCCATTGTCCAGTATTTGGGCCGAAAAGCCTGTTTTGGTGTTGTGGTGCATGCTCGAGCCCTGCCCTTTGTCCAAACAGTTGGAATTTCCGGGCCTAAAAACAGTGTCTACAGAAAGAAAAATACTAGGTTTGTGGAATTCTCCGGAGAATTCCGGCTTGGGGATGTTTTAGGGTTAGCTTTAGGGTTGGCTAAGCTTTGAGAACTTGGATTGGCTAACACTAATTAGGTTGTATCATAAGTTGGTTCCTTTTGGCCCTGGTGATCCTGTTGCTTTTTTAAATTTGTTCAGGACATTGTCATGATCAAAGAGAACATCGATACGATGGCGGTGGCTCCTATTCAGATCATTGCTTATTTTACTCTCTCCAGCTGTTCCGTGCATACGCGTGGACATTAATTCAAAGGGACAATCCCTAAAATGGCCAACAATAAAATTTCAAAAAGTAATATGACCTACCTCCCGTATCCTACTACACACATAAGACGATTTTTTGGGTGAAAACCTTGCTGCGGAAGACTCTCACCAGATTTGCGGAGTGCTGTTATGCTTTGAATAAATAATAAAAAAAAAACAGGGAACCAGTGCAAAAACAAGCCAACAATTCCAAAATAACAGCATTTTCTGGACGATATATCAACAAATTCTTTGAGCAATATACGTTTAAAAACTTTTCTCTTCACTTTATTTATATGGGCAATTCACAGAATGATACATAAATTTTAGATTTTTGGGAAAGGAATAAATTTAAAAAGAAAACTCTCAGCCATTTTCATCTTCCAAACACTTTGTAATGCAGGCACGTCATAAATATTATAAAAGAGTTAAATGTAAAAGAAGAAAGTTAGTAATGACTAGAGACCGGATTTGTAAGCCAAAAAGTTGGATCCATAGCTGGGTCCGACCATTTTTTGCCTCAATTTTTGACATCTTTTGCCTATTTTGATGTTGATCTTTCTAAGCCAAAAAATCGTAGGGATTCTGAATTTGCCAGTCGTTTTTACACAACTCAACAATTTCCCCTTTTAAAAAATCCAACTCTCGATTTAACCCACGATTTTAACTATCGATTTAGTCCGTAAGATCGAAAGTTGGATTATTTAAAGGTGAAATTGTTGAGTTGTCTAAAAACGACGGGCAAATTCAGGATCATTGCGATTTTTGCCTTAGAGGATTAATATCAAAAAGGGCAAAAGATGTCAAAAATTGAGGTAAAAAAATGGTCGGACCCAGCTGTGGATCCAACTTTTTGGCATACGAATCCGGTCTCTAGTAATGACTAGCAAAGTGAGACCAATCAAAGGCCAGCCCAGAATCAACAAACAAATTAGATTCGGCCAAGGGAGGCAAAGCTCTTGTCTTTAAAGCCGTCAGTACACTCATATAAATATATTTCATATTTATTTATGAGTGCGTGAACTAACTATGAAAACAGCAAAAGCTGGCGTGTCCCCCTCCACCAATATCTTTATTGGCAGCAGCACCAGCTGTAGTAGTGCCTCCGACCAAAGACAGAGGGGACTTTCAAGGTATTCTACCCTCAACTTTTGAAAGGAATTACATTGTGGTTGTTCTACTTGAAAAGTGTGAATAATAGTGAAGCTAAACCCCGAAAGACTGGGAGGGGCTGCAGTAAGATATGTGACATAGTTGCTATTGAGTGCTGTAGTTGTTAAAGTATCACTAAACATTTTTTTCTTCTTGTTGCACGCATCTTTGGAGTCTTAGCTTAAATTTTCCCACGCAGGTTCTGATTGTTTACACATCTAGCTCCTTCTAAGCTTGTTCAATCTGTTCCCTCAAGTCTGATAGGCTTCGCGGACTTCCTACTTTGCAGACTCTCTCTCTGCCATTCAGACCCAAAGTCGGCAATCGCAAGGATCAAGCAAAAAACGTAGCATTCTTTTTTAACAAATCCATACGCTTGTTCTCCTTGTAGCTGCTGCGTCTTCTTGGCCATCTGTGCTCTGGACACATCTTGTTGAAACATGAAGCCAACTGTATGAAATTTGAGAAGTAAAACATGTGAAAAACAACAAAATAAAATCACTGTAATTAAAAAGGGACTGTCTTTTGCCTCACCCTGTGCAACAAAAAATCAATCTCAGGACCTAGCAATTGCATTCACAAGATCTCAACAATTTCGGATTTCTTACACAATTTTATCAACTGAGGTCCAAAATTTACAACAAAATACTGTAAAAATTCAGAATTATATACAGTTGAGTCTCAATTTAGTGTATATCTTGATTTAGTGTATTTTTTCCGGTCCCCAGCATCTATACTAAATCGAGACTCGACTGCATATAAAAAGACAAAAAGATACGGCAACGACTCCTCTGCAAAATTAGTAGAAAAGTGCACAGAAAATGAAAAAAAGGTTGTGTGCAAAGAGCTGCTTGTCCTGAACACGGAACAGTGTGCATTTAAGGATGAAGTTCCCGTGCTTTTCGCAAAATTTTTAATACTTTTGAATCAAAGTACCTATTTTTGAAAGTATTCTGAATCCACCCAGTAGCGAAAACATTCTGAGATATTTGAATGCGAAAGCAGAATTGTAAAAAATGGGTTGCTTGCAGAGATATGATCAAAAGTTGACATACCGTCACTTTGGAACAGTGACCACCTTACTTGAAGCCATATCTCGGCAACCTATGCACAATTCTGCTCTCAGATTCAGATTCCTGGGGACATTTTGACTACTTTTGAGACCTAAGAATAAAAAAAGGTTTTTTAAGAAGGTATTTTTGTTCAAAATTCTTGAAAAAGAGCCAACATGGCCAATTGTCTTATTTCCTTAAGCTTTATAGTAGGTCCCTATAAAAAATTCTCATGTGTCACAACCTCCTGAAAATTTGGCTTGGGGAGGTCGCCATATCTTTTCTGCAACATCAACAGCAGTAATAATATGTTATTTTAGGATAAACAAAGTTTTGAATCAAAGCAAGGAGTGTCTCAGCATTTTAATCGAACCCTCTATTTTGATTGGAAAAACGAACGAAAATTCACAAAGGCACTTTTCAAACAGAAAAATGAAAAGAAAAATGAGGGTGTCCCTAAACAGCTAAAGTGCCAAAAAGGCATCAGAACAAGTGTTTTGGAAGAAGAGAAAAAAGAAAACCAGCAGCTTAAAGAGGGTCTAAAAAAATTAGAGGGTCACTTGTGGCTGTTTATTATTTGTCTGGATGCCAGTCCATTTTAGGGGTGTCCACAATTATTAATCAAAAGAAGATGAATGGGTATGCTTTTGCAAGTGATCTAACACCCGGAGAACAGAAATAGACTCTACTGGATTATAACCCCCCCCCCCCAATTTATTGAAAAATTTCTTAAAAAGAATCAAAATTCCATTAGCAAATGATAAATTTCAAACAAAAATTAATGTGAAGTAAACTAACCTATATCTAGCTTACCCAGAAGTGTTATCGGGAGAAGACCTCTTCATATGGTTGACCAGTTTGTCACTCTCCACTCGATGGCCCACCACCCCGTCTTCATGGAGCAGAAGGGCTGCAAATATAACAAGTTTTGGACCTTATGCAGTTTGGGGAAAGTGGGTTGAGATTTATTTCATTAAATACTAAAAAGCATCTAACGAAAATCTCCAGCCAGATGATGTGTTTTTCAGTCAAAGTTTTTGAAATTTGATTTTCTGAAGTATTCGTTGGTTTTTTCCTTAAGTTTTGTATCAGCGTTTAGTCCTGGATCTGCTCAGTCCTATGAGGTATCAACTGCATAGATGTAGTGAGAAAAAAAAACTGGAGTCTTTAAATGAAAACATTTTGAACGATAATCTAACTCATTTAAGGAGCTAAATCTGGGAAATTTTTAAACCGCGCTTAGCTATTTGATACGTTATTGAAAAGAGGAAATGCATAAATACACGCCGGAGAAGAAAATTTACAAATAATTAACAGAAAGTGACTGAGAAAATCATATTTTAAACAATTCGACGGGAAAAATACAGGTGATTTCACATACAGTTATTGTAAGATCATTTTGTAGAAATTCAAACGTTTCTGTATCTCAGCCCGTCCAACTGCATAAGGTCCCAATTTTTGAAAACTCAAATACAAAAGTTTTCGAAACTTGTACTGATCTTAAAACTCGAAAAAATGAAATTACAGCCCAACTTCGCTATAACAAGACTTGTTGAAACTGTTGCCGACACTAATCCCCTGTGTTATGATGCTGTTAGTGGGTGTTTGGGGAGTTGTTAAGGGGCTGTTTACCTTGGGGGACCAAAAATACCCATTAACTCAGTATAGGTATATGACGAAATTTTTGTCGAGAAGAAATATTTGTACGACGAAATATTGACACCGACCCACAGCATAATTTGGGCCAAGACGCAACGAGAAGCGTTGCCCTAGGCTCAGTTCAAACGCGAAGCGTTTCTTCTGCCCAACTTTTCTCCAAAGGCCTCTGTCTTTGGGCCCCCTAGTTTTCATAATAAAAAATAATTAATTTTGGCAAAATCCAAGATGAAGACTCAGAAAGACTACAAAAAATAAAAATAAATTCCAAAATGATGTACAACTAAAACTTTGCAGAACAATAACAGATTAACCAAACACCGGTTCTGTGTTTTTACTTTCAGCACGACCACATACAACAAATTTTCACATGAAAGCAAAAGCACGCCAAGTAAGGCGTCAAAAAGGGGACAGAAGTGTGGATGAAGGCCATATGGGGTCATTTGTAGCGTGAAATCGGATGGATTAGCCATAAAGTTTCTATGGGAACACGCATACTAATCCCCAAGTAATTAGTTTGGCCTCTTGCAGTGAATTTGTGGCCAGTTTAGGCGGCTTTGGTGGCTGCATTGTTGCGGCGGCAGCAGACACAAAATAATTAAATTGATAGAGCTTTGTTTCCCCTCCCACACAATTTTGCTGTCTTCGGTGTTTTCCTGCCATTAATAGCAGGAAAGTGGCAATATCAAATTTGGATAACAATGTCGTTGTTGTAAGAACACACGCACTATTTTGGTGCTACTAAGTATTAGGTTGCCCGCAATTTTCTAAAATCACCTTAATCGACTTATGGTTTTTGAAATTTTGTAAAAAAATTTGCGCCTTTTCTATTTTGGTAGATCACAATGTTGAGATCGACGCAAAATTTTACATGGCTGTTTGAAAAATAAAGTGGGCAGCGAATATGTCAGATGAAATGTGGTACTTTTCATATGATTTGCAAAAAAGGAATTTAAACCAAGAGATACAACTATGTTATAGACTCAAGCTAAGACAACTAGAAAAATGTAAGCTGATGAGAAAGTTCATCATTATTTGTGATTGAGTGGTTCAGGCAAACGATCAAGGCAATCAATATTTGCTTTGGACCCAACGACAATGGAGAATGACTAATTAGACATGGTTTTTTAATTATTTTTTACTTTTCCAACAAAAATACTATACTTCATTAAAAAGAATTATTCTGAGGCCATCGAATAGACAAAAGAACTCAGTTATCTGAAGCCAAAATTTTAAAAAGTGGCTTTTTTGTTGAGATATGCTTAAAGTCAGGCATGAACCCAGTTTTTAGCCTGTTCCTTCTATTTTAGGTCATCTCTCAACAACCAAGCCATTTTTGTAATTCTGTTTCAGGTTCTCACACTTGAGATCTCCTCTGATTTCGGAAAAAAATTGCATAAAATGTAGGATCTCTATTAAAAAGTTTTCAAAAATTTTCTCTAATTGTTAAATTGTGACAGACAACAACAAGCTACCACACAGCTACTTTTCTCTTACTTCAAAAACTTGATTTCTGTCCGAATTTATTTGGAAAATGTTCGCTCCAACCGTAATTTGACGTCGTTAGACATGACAGAAATTTTTTTGACGGAAATTAGCTTTTGTCAAAATGTTTTTTTTTATATGTAATATTTTACGAGAGCCTCAATTGAGAGCCCCAGATTTATGGGGAACGCCTTGTTTCTTCTAATAAACTCCTTCGCTACGCGGTCGGTGTTCTTTTTGCATTTTAATCAGCCGAAAATTTGGTTCATCAGGGCGGAGGCATCTCACTGGTCTTGTTATGTCCGGTGTCAAAAATTTTAGAAAAATAAGTGTATCTCAGCTTTTTGACTTCTAAATACAATTCTACTTATACCACTAACTGGTGTAAAAAAAGATCCCGGTGGGTTTTTAGGCTAATGTTTAATAACAAATTTTATTTCAAAAAAATATTCCAAACATATGGTTTTGTAGCTCTTTCCTTCCTCTACTGAATGATATATAAAGTTTTTATTTTACTCAATAAAATGACCTCCCTGCGCCTCAATGCATTTCCGGAGTCTTTTCGGCAAAGCGTCAAAATGCTTAGGGTAGGACCTACCCTAAGCATAACGTTTTTCTTCCATTTCCTTCTTTGTCCAAATTTTCCACCAAACTTCCATCACAAATAAAAACTTTATATATCATTCGGTAGAGAAAAGAAAGAGCTACAAAACCATATGTTTGGAATATTTTTTTGAAATAAAATTTGTTATTAAACATTAGCCTAAAAATCCGCCGGGTACTTTTTTTACACCAGTTAGAAAGTCCTGCCGGTTCTGTGTCACATGACAGCTCAATTGTGAGTTTTTCACATGAATGAATAATGTTGTGAGCTGGAGCAAACAAAGTTGGAAAGTTATCAATTTCATGTCTGTTAATAGCCACAGATTTTTTTATCTTTGTGAAAAAGGCATGCTCAAAGTGTCATTCGCAGCAGAATTGGCAGAGCTTTCAAATAATATAAATGGAATCTTATGCAAAAGTGAATTTATGCGAAGGAACCCAAGCAAGCCTAAGCTATACACCCGCTATTTAACTTTCAACATTTTGGTAGCAAGCTTTCCAGTAAGCAAAGTGTCCTCAAGAATTTCATTAATGGGGTATATCTCGGCAAGCAAGCCACCTTTAAAAATTTTTTTTTCAGATTTAGATTTCTGAAAATATTTTGACAAGTGGGAGGCCTTAGGATTCTTGCAAAATAGCTACTTTTATTCAAACATACATAAAAAACTCTGAGAAAGAAAAAAGTTGTGCTTACAATTTTGTTTAATCCTACTCAACGGTGGCACATTCACATTTCTTTGGCTCTTCAATGGTGGAAGCACAACAGAAGCTGTGGCATTTGGTTGACTAACAGACATTTGCTCAAATTTTTGCAGGTTTTGGGAAAACAATAAATCCAAATGACTGTAGGTAATTTCTCCGTCTTTAGGCTGTTAAATTTTTAGAACATAATTTTCTCAACTATTTTTTGGTAACCTTTTCTAATCATTTTTGTTTAACGGCTAGCTATGGATCTCTTTTTTCCAATTAGGTGTCAATCGACTCCATGTTGCTGGAAAGACTAAAGTAAGAGGTTTTTGAATTAAGCAAAGGGTGCTCCTCTTCAAAGTCATTTTTTCCACATTTTCAAAAACATCTGCTCAGCTAACACCTCATTGGAAAAAGGAGATCTAGGGCCACATCTTAAACAAAAAAATTACAAAAAGATGGTTAAAAACAGTTGAGATAATCAAGTTTTAAAAGTTGACGAGAAGAACCATTATTTTGACGGGGTATTTCTAATTTGAGCCAAATCCAAATCAATATTCAACTATAATTACAAATTTCTGGTAAGTGAAATGAAGGGGGTAAGAGATAAATGTCAATAATTTGTGATGACACACCCTGCTGCTGCCTCTAATAGCTTCTGTTGGAAACTCGTCTTAGGTGGGTGGCTGGCTGCTGCGGCCATTAACCGCCTCTCACCTTTCTTTTGCCATGTCACAAACATCAAACACGTCCTTAGGTGATGTGCAAGACTTTTTCCTTTTTCAAAATTAATATTGCTACTAAAATTGCGTCATTATGGTGCATGAGGAATGTTTTTTGATTTCATTCATACAAGACCTACAAAAAAGGTGTTTGCTCTGGGTGCAACTGGAACATGTACAAAGATTAGCAAATTCAACACTCGATATACACACATATCGTCAACTTTAAGAAAAAATCGCCGAACTGGTGAAGGTGGAATGCGAAATTGCCTGAACTTGAGAAACCCACTAAAATTTACTTCTTTTAATTTTGCTTATGTGCACTTCTTTTGTTCATATTGAATCTTTTGGATCCCTTAGTGTCCCTAAAGCCTTAGAGCAATTGTCTTGTCTACTATCAAAAGACATTAGCGTCAAAAGGACAAGCACATATTTGCATCACTTTCTTACTAATTGCACCTGAAACGTGCAGTTAACTCAGTGTTTGGTGATCTGAATCTACAGCGAGCTTTATTAGCAACCAGCAAGAGAAATTACAAATTACTGTAATCAATCAAAGAGCACATCTTAAGAGTTTGGCATTTTTCACATTGCTTTTTTACCAGTTTGGCAAAATTTCAACAGCTTCTTTCCAACTCACTAAAATTTCAAATTTGGCACTTTGTCAAGCACTTTGTCAATTACTTTTTTGTCAGAAAGTGCCAGTGATATCATTTTCGAGTGTTACATGTACTAATCTTTGTACAGCAGTGCCGTTTTACGTTTGTACGAAAGGTCTCCGTTTAATAGAGCACTTAAAGTATGTGTGTATTCTGTCTTTGTAAGCAATTTGTAGATAACGTTTTTTATTCCAAAAATTCGATTAAGGCCACACACTGTTGAGTATTTGACTCATTAGTACCAGTTTAGACATTCCCTTTCAAATGGTTATGCATGCACACACATTTACAATTAAAAACTTGGCGAAAAAATTAGCTGCAAAGAAAATTAAAAGAAAAGTCATAATTGTGTCTTTCGACCATACATTACTAGACATACATAAACGGAGTGGAAAAGGAGAAAACTTTGGTTTAAAAAATACGGCTGTATACTAGTTGGTACTTTTAGATTTCGAAATCGGCTAATTTCGCAACTGTTGGGTTCGCAAAAATATTTTTGGCAAACGTTTAAATTGGCAAAATGACGTTTTGGCGAAAAGTGTTTCGAAAAAGGTAGTTTTTGAAAACGAGAATTTCGAAAAACGGAGTTTTCGCGAATTTTTTTTTCGAAAATGGTAGTTTTCGCAAAATTTATATTTCGATTGATATTTCGACCGTTTGTTTATCTGTTGAATATTACACTACTGTATTTTTTTGCCTATTCTTGCTGTTCGTGCTTAAAGAGGTTTACATATCTATTGCTTTTGCAGATTTATAAATAATTTTACAAGTCACGAAAACCCCTTTTTGCGAAAAACTA
>BBSZ01011113.1:0-10123 GCA_000981365.1 Subanguina moxae | reverse complement strand
GGGACCCCCAGGGACCCCCAGGGACCCCCAGGGACCCCCAGGGACCCCCAGGGACCCCCAGGAACCCCCAGGAACCCCCAGGGACCCCCAGGGACCCCCAGGGACCCCCAGGCACCCCCGGGGACCTCCAGGAGCCCCCAGGGACCTCCAGGGACCTCCAGGAGCCCACAGGGAACTCCAGGGAACTCCAGGGAACTCCAGGAGCCCCCACGAGCTCCCACGAGCCCCCAGGAGCCCCCAGGAGCCCCTAGGGACCCAATGGGAAAAACCCCCGGCCTAACGGCCCCACCCCTCTGGCACTGGTACCAGAGGGAACCAAAAATAATGCTACCATAAAAATATGATAGCAAAGGCCATGTGAAAAAAAAAGGATATATAGGAACCGAACTAGTTTAAAGTGCTGGGTTTGAGAAGAGACCGCAGGGGCTAGAGAAAATTTTTCCTTTTGCATCATATCATACTTGAGAAAAAACGGGATTCTGATGACCGGAATCCGTACGGATGCCGGTTCGATCTCCGGCACTAGTTATATGGCTTAGTTTCCTTAGTGTAGTACCTGAAGATACCATTACTTTTCGACATTCCGAAAACTGGATTTCTATGACTAAAAGGGTCGGAAACTAGCTTTCTGATCGTTTTAGCTTGTTTTTTAGGGGTTTTTTTTTTCGTTAAAATGGCATGCAGTCTTCTAAAGTAGAAATATGTTGACCGCCACCAGACCGTCTTTTGGGGGGGCTTAGGGGGGACTAGAGGCAGAAAAGGCGCTAGTCAGTGATATCTTCAGCGGTTTTAGAGCAGTCTTAACGCCGGCGACTGGTACGATCTCAACGAAATTTGTCAAATCCAGCTCTCCATGGCCAAGCAGCCCTGGGCAATTTGCGCCTAGAGCCCCGTAAACCCTCCGTAAACCCTCCGTAAACCATCAGTAAACCCCCCAGTAACGCCTCGTAAACCCTCCGTAAACCATCTGTGAATCGCCCCTAAATCTGCCCTAAAACCCCCTAAAAAAAAGCCCCGGGCCCAGGTGCCCCACCCCTCCGGTAGTGAGACCAGAGGGAGCCAAAAATAATGCTATCACAGAAATATGATAGCAATGACCATGTGAAAAAAAAAGGATATATAGGAATCAAACTATTTCAAAGTGCTGGGTTTGAGAAGACGCCGCAAGAGCTAGAGAAAATTTTTTTTGGCATCACATCATATTTGAGAAAAAACCGGATTCTGGTGACCGGAATCCGTACGAATTTCGGTTCGGTCTTTAGCAATGCCAGCATCAGGGTCTTTTTTCGTTAAAATCGCATGTAGTCACGTTGATTGTCACTAGCCCGTGGGTACTGAAACCCTCGAGCCCGTAGGCTCTAGGTTGGGCTAGGCACCTACCCACTTCATGAAAAGTTTGGATTGAGTGCCATTATTGGATGAAGATTTTCCACTGGAGCCAATCTTCACTTCAGAAGCATTGTTGTTACCTGTTTGTCCATTAGAATACTTGGCGTTTACAAGAACTGTGGCACTGATTTCTAGATTCCCCTCACTCATCATATTACCCATCCCTTCGACTGCCCCCCAAATAATAACCCCTAAAAAATAACCCCTAAAATAAAAAACCCTACAAAAAAACACAGTTACTATAACAAACAACGCTTTAGTTGGACAGTTTCTATTAGATATTTTCCTGGTTTGAAAAGACAGTCTCCCAACTAAAAATTAACTAAAAACTGAATTAATTTGCACTTTTCTCTACTTAAGTTGGCTTTAATAATGAGAAGGTGCGCGTTTAATAAAAAGTTACAAAAAACATAATAGTTACGTAGGCCCTTGAGGGATTACATCGAGTATATGTTTTCTTAGTCGGGACCGACTATACGGGGCTGTTATATTGGGAGTGCCGTTATATCGGGAGTCTGGGTTGACGTTTTTTATTAGTGGGCCAACCAAACAAAGCCAAAGAGGCCGTTATATTGGGAGTGAGATAGTTAGCTCTAATAGTGGTTAACTATAAGATAGTTAGCTCTAATAGTGGTTAACTATGAGATAGTTAGCTGTAATGGTGGTTAACTGTGAGATACTTAGCTGTAATGGTGGTTAACTATGAGATAGTTAGCTCTAAAGGTGGTTGAAGATTGAAGAAGGTTAACTGTGAGATAGTTAGCTGTAATGGTGCTTAACTGTGAGATAATTGGCTATAAAGGTGGTTAAAGATTGAAGGAGGTTAACTGTGAGATAGTTAGCTCTAATAGTGGTTAACTGTGAGATAGTTAGCTCTAATGGTGGTTAACTGTGAGATAGTTAGCTCTAATGGTGGTTAACTGTGAGATACTTATATATTTAGCCGCAGCAATGTTTTGGCACGGCGATGTTTCGGCGCGGCGTTATTTTGTCCGTGGCTGGTTAAATAGAAGAGGTTTTACTGTACACCTCATAATTATTAATAGTTGCCTGTGTCCAATGAAAAGACCATAATAAGAAAAGATGGTAGTAAGTAACACAGATAATAGCTTAGAACTTGAGCAGCGTCACCGAGTCGAGGTTCAACTGCAACAACTGTAAATTAACTGTGAAACTTTTAGGGGCAAATGTAGAGGATTTGCTGGCCGATGACTGGGAAGACAGGACAGACTCCGGCAGTTCCTGCCTATATCTATATTATCGCCAAACATTTATGTCTATCTTTGTTGCTACTGTTTATTTGCTAGTGTTTAGAAAATAGTTTTAGTTGATTCTATATTGTGCAACTTTTAGTCTGTTATTAGAGCCATTCTTGTCACAATTTTCGGGCTTTTATTTGGTAATGGGATTGATTTAGTGTTTCTGAAAAGGACACCTACATTTTAAATCCACCTAGACTGTAGGTGTAGCTGTAGGTTGTGGCATGCTGTATACCTACATTAAATCATAGGTGTAGTCTTATACGATCGGCTTAAAATATATCTATATCGAGGCTCAAATTTAAATCTCGCTGACGCTTTACTATTTTCCTTAATTATTTTTTCATCTTTCCACCCTTTCTTTTGACACCAGCTTATGGTACAGTTTGGAAAACGTGAAGTTTTGTAGAAAGTTTGACGTTAGTGAAATATATGAATACCCCAAGTCTTCAGGGTGTATTCAAACCCCAAGTAATACCCTTTTGCATGTAACTAACACCCAGGATTAGGGTAGGCCAGCACACGTTAACCGTGAATCAATGCGCGCTCTATTCTTTTAAGCTTGTAGAAATTACTTTTCAGTAGTCCACATTAAAAAAAAAGAGGAGGTTGGGGTATTCTTCACTAGGGTCGTAAATTTTGTCGAAATGCATGCAATAAAGCTGATTCTGAAGGAGCAAAGCAACGTTAAAGAACTACACAATGACAACTATATTTAAAAGGATAAGACAATTGGCATGAAGTAATTTATTAGCCTTTTCTTCGCCGTTTTCGGTAAAAAAATTGTCCAATCCATCACTGAAAACGTTCTGACCAAACTTTTAGAGTCTGCTATTTATAATTTAGACAGATCTCCATGTTTGGATCTCCATTTTGGATTGTCTCAAGTTTGAAGTGATTTCCTGTCGATAAATAACGTATTTATCAAAGTGGAACAAAGGCGTTAAGGTGTGCTTCTTCTTATCCTGTTTCTCTGTCGGCATTTGACCCAAAATAAGAGAGAAACAAAATTAATTACTGATTAAAAGGTTGTGCGATCACTAAGCACTCCTCTTGATGATTGGGTGGTTCTCTTAAGGGCTTTCTCTTGCAAACTTTCTCCCTAGGAAGGAGATTGATGAAATACTGATCAAATGAAAGGGAATTCACAGTAAATCGCCATCCCAATTACATTTCCTGAAGGATTTGACATTTGTTTGCTCAAATTGTTCTCTTCCCAAAGCTGAAGGTGGTCATTTTTATAATTTCCCTTTCATCTTTTATTACATTTATTTTGTAAACTACAAAAAATGGGCCATTCCACAAGTATTTGTGGATTGCTATTTGTTGTGGTTGTGTTAGCCATTCTAACAAATGCAGACCAGCAATTTCACTGTCCTAATAGTGGGATGCCCAAAGTAGATGTATCTGGAAAACCACTTCAATGTCTTCCTGGTTAGTTCCTTATATTCCCGTCACTTTCCTTTGCGAATCGGTCAGCTTGTAGTTCCCACCACAAATAACTGGCGGAAAAAATGGATTTAATTAAGTTTTAAGAGCTCAGCGGTTAGAGCAGTACAAGCAACCAATGTATGATCATCTCAATAAAACAATTCTTGGCGGCTTTTTTTGGAAACTTTTGGATTTTGTAGTCAAATTACCCATTTTTACAAGAGTGTTCTCATTCTAGAGCATCCTGGTAATCAAAATGACTAACTAATTTCACACAGCAAAGGTTATTTTTACATTTAAAACCCCTAATTTGCCACATTTTCCATGCCTGCCTCTACCTGCCTGTATTTTATACAGGCAGGCTTCTAAATTGTCCAGGCAAGCCGAGGCAGCACCTTTGTACCTTCAAGCCACTCCTGACCTCGATATAGCATGACCCGCTCGGGGCAAATTATTTTTATGCCAACCAGATTGTTTTGCAGGACAAGCTGCTTCAGAAATAGTGTGTGGAAGAGGATACTCCTGCTATTTCTCAGGCTTCAACTATCAGTGCTGCCCCACGGCAGAGGAGGAGGAGCATGAGCAAAGTGAGGCAGAATGTCCACAGGGCTCATTTTCAGTACTTTCCTCCAGTGGATCACCACTTCTTTGCAATCCTAGGACACTACAATGTCCCCAGGTATTTTTTGCTTGGACAATTAAAAATTATAGAAAATTATACATGCCTTTAGTGGGAATCAAATTGACAGTCATTTATAATTGCTGATACGGTTGAGACGCATTGTAAACTCCCCTTAATTTAATGAGATTAGTTCAAGAGTAGTCACTAGTTCAGCAGGATTAATTTTATTGATCGCTTTCACATAATTACATGTTGACGTTGACCACATTAATGTTTAATATGCCTACATATTAAAGCATATTACTACATAACCTACAGGCTGTTATGAAATTTTCTTCTACATGAAAACAATCTATCATTAAGCAAACAGTTTTAACACTGAAATTAAGGCTGGAATGTTCTGCAGCAGTGAAACCTCGTCAATCTCTAGAGGCGCCATTTGCTGCGAAAAAATAGGTGAAAAGAAGGCTGCCAAGAAGACGGAGAAGGCTCATCAAAAATTGTTTGAGTCCGCACAGAAAATACAGTTCGCCGGAAAAGAGACGACGACACTTGTTAACAGGTATGTAGGGAGAATTGACAAACAATAAATAAAATCAAAGTTTAATGAACTTATTGCCCTGACAATCAAGATACACAAAATTTAGGGATATTCACGAGGAATGCCCAATAAATGCACTTATGATCTTGTCGGATGAAAGCAAACCAATCTCATGTGGTGAAGGCAACCCATGTATACAGGTAAAAATGAGCAACACTTTTTTACTCCCTAATACAGGCTCTATTCAACGACTCTAAAATATTATACAACGTGTTTTTACTCCCTAATACAGGCTCTATTCAACGACTCTAAAATATTATACAACGTGTTTTTAATAGATATGTAAAATAAACTAAGTCAAGCCTCTCACACGAAATTTTTAGAAATGACAGTTTTAGACTGACATGTTCTGTCACACCTCCATCACTAGGGGGGAATCTTTTTGCTGCCAACAGATGGACACGGCTAAGGACAACTTAAGTGAAGACGATGCCACTCAAAACCCTCTTAAATATAACCCAGACGAGGCCAAAAAGTTGGTGGAAGAGTTGAAGATCCAAGAAGAGTTGGAAAAAGCGATTGTTGCAAAAAAAGGCGAAGAAAATTTGGAGGTTACTCCTGAAGCTGGACCACCCTCAGCCTTACCTCCAACTACTACTCCAGAGGCAATACCACCAGCGTCACAACAGCAACAACCGAAAGTCCTTAAATATGCTGATAACGAGGCACCATTCAAAAGCAATGCTGAAGAAATTAACGCAAAGGTGAAAGCTCAAGCAGCAAAAACTCAAGTGGATACACAGCCGCAGACTGATGCTAGCATTGAATACAAACCACACAAGTATGAAATTTGTCATTATCCCTAAATTGACTAACCAGTTTCTAAAATGCAGAATCATAAATATAACATGAATATTTAGCCAAGGAGGATACGCGATCTCACGCAAATTGGACAAAATTAATTCAAGAAAGCCAAATGGAGATCACAAATTGTTTGCGCAACAGTATTTGCTAGAGCAAATCAAGAATGGATGGCCTTACGATGAAAAGTTTTACAGAACAGATAGTAAGTTGACACTTCGGAAATGTTTTATAATCAGCAATGATTTTAAGACTAATTTACTTCAGGCGTTGCTGTCCTCCACAAAGGCTCACACCCTACTGCGATAGTTCATTTTCCAAACAGAGCATGAACAGCAATTTTTACTTCGATTCGTTGCTCAAAATAATAACTTTATAAAAGAAATTAATAATAAAGTGAACAAAACAATGATCGGTTCGTAAGGATGATAACCATACAACAAAAATGGAGGTCACTTTTCAAGAAATACAAATCAGTTCCTAGAACGGCTTTAACAGCTAAGGTACATAATTCAGGAACAAAACTAGCTGGCAAAAGACTTCTTTATTCAACAAGCAGCATGAACTCTGAACAATATTTTTCTATTTAACATACGTCATTAATCGCGCCCACTATTATGTTTTTGGATTATTTCTTTCAGCATTTCACGACGACGGATTTCCAGTTGGTCCAGAGAAGGGAAAGGATTGCCTGTAAAATAAATACCGTCAATAAATTCAAATTCAACGTTGTCTGTACTAAGTCCCAATTACAATCGAGTCTCGATGATTTAGCATCACAATAATTGGGAATAGGGCTCGGCACAGAACGTAAACTCAGACTGTTTATAGTATCAACCATTTAAATTTAACTTTCGTTTCATGTTGTGGTCCTGAATTTTCATCTTTGGCCCGTGTACTTACTATTTTAACCTTATATTTTTAGGCCGATCGCAATCGACCTCACTGCTTTACAACAAAACCTACCCGGGGTAACACCATATACTTACCCTTAAGTTCAAGAACTGCTATATCATATTGATTCCAATGGATTACTTTATGACCGATGACTTTGGCTGGAACACGCATCCTTGGCAGCTGATAGATGGAAGTAAACGGCTCTTGCATGTCTGAGAAACGTGGCAGCAAAATGTCAAACATCTTGTCGAGGTTATCCTGGAATAATTGAGAAATTCAACTCCGTTTTAGCAAGCTATGCTACTTTAGAAGCTCTACCTGTTCGATTAGCCACCAGTTCATCATTTCCATCGTGTATTCATCATTCTTTCCACGATAGAGACCAAGCTGGATGAGCTAAAAGGTTAAACTTAGCTCCGTTTGCTTAGGCAAAAAATTAAAACCAACCCTCTCCACATATTGCCTGCACTCTTCTGCCCGATTGTACTTGAATTCACAGCGCTCTTCACGGATAACTTTGTTCACCATCCGACGAAGAATTTCAATACGGCCCTGCGGATTTTCGAAGCCTTTCGTTTTTAATCGCTGAGGAATATGACCTGAACAGAGAAACAAACAATTAGCGGTAATATAGAGGTAAATAGTAATACTTACCAATAGGAACTTTGAGGCGTGGGAGAGAAGGGAATACTCGCTGACTAGCCATGATTGGATAAAGTTTCACTTGAAAATAAATTAAAACGTCTATCATCCAAAAACGCGAAGAAATAATAGCATGTAGACCTTTCAAAAACAACACCAGAAAGTGAAATGATTTTTGCAGCGCAACAACCACAAAAATACAAAAACACAAAAATACAAAATTTATTTTCTTTAGTTTGACAGGGTTAAAATGGCTGTAAATCATAATTTACGCGAAAATTTGTTACGAGGTACATTTATTGCGCGGTCACTTTGTTACGCCACAAAAATTTGCATACACTCATCTACAGTACTCGTTTTTTAAAGCTATTTTTTCATTCTGAGGCACCACAGGAGGCAAAAAGACCTCAAGAATCCGAATCTAAAAACAGAATTTCAAGAAAAGGCCAGGTTGCTAAAATATGATCATAGCCCGCCGCAAACTTAGCTTTTATCAATTTTTTTTTCTAGTTTTGATTATATCTCAGCAACCGAGCCTTTTCTTGAAATTCTGTTTTCATATTTGGATTCCTGAGGTCTTTTTGCCCTACAGGGTGCCTCAGAATAAAAAAATCCTTTCAAAAATGAGTATTCTAAATAAGTATATGCAAATTTTTGTGGCGTAACAAAGTGACCGCGTAATAAATGTACCTCGTAACAAATTTTCACGTAAATTATGATGTACAGCCGTTAAAATACCGTCTTACAGAGTGCTTTTTAATTCTTTGAAAAACTGAAAAAGAGTCTATAAAACGGTAATCCACCTTAGTAAAACCTTCTTTAGGCTTGGGAATGGGTACAGGAAAAATAATTTGAGAGCCTAAAAGTAGAAAAAAAGTTCACATCAACTGGACATCCACTTGTTTCGGTTAATGCATGGAGAAGCACCTAAACTTGTGAAGGTTTCTTGCAACACAAACTGAAACAGGGAAAAAGGGGGACTAAAATGTAATAGAAAAAAAGTTTTTGCATACAACTAAGCCTTAGGCTTCGGGTTGGCCAGCGCATGTTAGCCGTGAACAGAAGAGAGAAAACACAGCTTTAGGAAAAACTAATAAAATATGATTGAGTAAAGACTACCACCTTGCTGCGATTCCAAAAGCTTGGATAAAAGTTCTGGCCCGATTTTGTCTGGCCCGATTTTGGCGACCCGTAATTTACCCGCAACCCTCAAAAAACAGAATGCCTAGCATTTATGAGCTTTGCAAATGGACTGTCAAATGTGGACCCGTACTTACCATTTTTACCCTTAGCTTTTGAAAGCGTTAAAGCCACAATTTCTAGCAATTTTATGCGTTGATTTTCACTAAAGTTAGAGGTATTGGTTGAGCATCTTCAGCCAAAAGTTTGACATTCTGTTTTCTGAATAATTGTGAAAAACTAGATTATAAATGTAAGGCTTTTATGTCATTAGCAATGCAAAGTTTTGCTCATATACTGAGTCTTTAATTGCAAAAATAGCATTCACACTCCCGCTTTTGGCAAATCGAAATACAATTGCTCAACTTTTCCTCCCAGCTATTTCACATTGGCAACATTAAGGTTTACCAAATTAAGCTGTCAATAGAATTGTAAAAAGTTGGCAGCATGGGGAATTCCGAAACCAAAGTAGATTTTAGAAAAGCTGTTCTGGGTACGTGACAATTGTAATCTAAAGATGTAGGTTTATTCAATGGAAATTTTTAGATCTGACATCCAAAAATCAAAAATTAGACGATGCAACCTTCTGGAATCAATTTTGGCCATTAGCAACTTCTCCATCGGCAAAGGATGTTTTCAACATGATACCACAGGTAGACTGACAGCCTACTCAGCTTCATTCTCATTTTTTAGGCAGATATTCGAGCTCTACGAGAAAATTCGCCAAACAATTTAGCAACTTTGTGTTACAAGTCTGTTGACACTCTCATAAAAGCTAGAGATGCAATGTGTCCTACGGTTGATCACAAAAGGGTTGGTACAAATCTTTAATGCAAATTTCTTTAATATACAACGTGGAACAATATTTTTCATAAAATTTATATTGTTCATAACTTTTTTAATTTTCAATATTTCACCGAGATCTTTTTTCACCGAGAAAAAATTACCCATCCTTTTAGGTGATCAATTGCTTGCGCTTGCTGACCAGAATCATTCCTTTTATGCTGGAAGACGCGGAGTGGAGGTTTGCATTATTCAAAATGTTTTTGTCATAGAGTGACTTAAAGGTCCCTCTATGAAGGCTAAACACATACCCAAACCCACACTCAAACCCCACACCCAAACACACCTCACAACACAAACCCAACTCCCCACCCCTTTTCTCACCCCATACCCAAACCACGCCTCCATCATCTTACCCTCAGGGACCTATAAAAACCCCCAATTCACACGCAACGGGGTCAGTTGGGGGAAAAGTATTCTGCTATATTGTATGTGCTAAATAAACCTAAATAAACTATG
>BBSZ01011098.1:0-11222 GCA_000981365.1 Subanguina moxae | reverse complement strand
TCTGTTGATCGTGGGTGTGGAAGCGCTGCAAGGCATAACATTGGGAGGACTGTTCAGCAGCTCTATTGCCAGCTCCCTAGCTAGTAGAAAGGCTTGTTTGTGATAGCCATGGCTCAGCAGTCCTTCACAACAAGCGAAACGCATTGAAAAGGGGTTTTGGTCTGAGTGGGCTAATGCAAACAAAGCATCCAAATCATCTTCATACCGCTCTCTCCTACAATTCAGGTCTTTATTCACAAAAATTTGCTCATTTGGGGTCCAAGGGGAACAGTCCAAGGGTATGGGTCCAGGGGTAAGAGTCAACGGCTAAGGGTTCAGTGGTATAAAGAGGAAGGGCTATGGCCCTAGTCAAGCAGCCTAGTCACAGTTGGACGCGCGATAGCGCGATGCTCTTCTCTATTTTTATTCTTTTTCTTCTACATAATGGTGCCAAATTATTTTTTAGCTGTGAATTAATGAACCTCAACATCAAACAGGGTATAGGCTGGGTCTCAGCCCGGCCCATCCTAAGCCTAAGGCTTAGTTGTATGCCTAAGTGTGGTACCTGAGGTCTCAACTAACCTAGGCTGGCCTACCACATGGCTAAGGCTTTCTTGTATGTAGGGTTGTCGAGTCGAGTTAAACTCAAAAAAAACTCGAAAACTCGAAAATTTTCGAGTTTCGAGTTCCGAGTCGAGCGCTTGACTCGAAAATTTCGAGCGCTCGACAACCCTAATAATATCAACAAAACATTTCCAAAAGAGAAAAGCCTTCTCTAACTATTGCTGTTTCTTTTCAAACCCAGCATTTTGAACTTGTTCGATTTGTATATATTCTTCGCATTCCAGCACATTCCGCTGTCAACATTTTGTCAGCTGAGTGTGCTGGAATTTTTGTTTCACCCTGATGTCGGCATCAGGGTCGAGCCCCCCCTGGTGCCGGCATCAGGGTTGGGGGGCTGGCGTTTTGGGTAGGGCTGGTGTTTTGGGTAGGCCTGGGGTTTTGGGTAGGGCTGGGGACGCCTTATCCGGAATCCCAACCCTAGCCAAAAACTCAGCCCTACTCAAAAACCCAAACCTAGCCAGAAACCCAACCTAAAGGCTTATACAATAAATTTGTTTGGTGTGGTGGCGCAGTCATGTAAAAATTTTTCGAGTTCCGAGTCGAGCGCTCGACTCGAAAATTTCGAGCGCTCGACAACCCTACTTGTATGCCTAAGTGTAGTTAGTACCTGAGGTTAGCCAAGACCCGGCTAGGCTAATCTAGGCTGGCCTACCCCTATGTATTCAAATCCAGGACAAAACTAGTGGGACCCGAGGCGAGTTGGATTTTTAGCCGCTGTAGGTGTAAGTTCAACATGTAGGTGTATTTTTGGAAAGCACTGGTTGGAATTTTTCTTTACCAAACTGGTGTTCGACCAAACTCTTGCGTATGATAGTCATGAATTCGATAAATTTTTACTAAAGTGCTGCAAAAAACCAAAATTAGGGGTGGCGCTCTAATTATTTACCAGCTTTTTATAAGCATAACCTTAAAGATCCTACTTTTTCTTAGTGCCTTCCTTTGCCTTCTTTTTGTTAAATTCTGCACTTTCCCTAGCTCCACTGGATTCTTCGTAGATGTCTTCAGCTGTAGAGTCGTCTTCAGTTTCATCAGGATCCTCTCCCAGAGGCTGCAGGAGCAAGTTGCGAGAGGTGGATTGCTTGTGCTGTTGTTGGTGATGTCTTTGATTTTGGTGTCGTGCCTTGCGTCTTCCCGCCTTTTTGGACCTCGTTGAAGTTGTGGCTGAGGTGTATAGAGCTTGGAAGTTGCACACTGTGGTGATTTGTTGGTCAGTATCCATCACCCCATCTGATAATACTAGCACATTTGAGCCATCTCTTAACAGAGGGATGTTGGGGCAATCTTTTGAAGTTGTCTGCTGAGCAGTTTGGGTGGTAGTACTGGCTTGCGTCTTAAAGATAACCAATCAAAATTGTGCAAGAGATGTATTATGGGTGAAATAGCTGCAACTATATCTACATAGGGTAGGCTCACCTATGCCATGCAAACTTGTCATCTTGTTTTTTACATATATTTCGTTGATGGCTCTTGGAAGCTGTTTTATGTATTTCATATCATTTGAAAGTCCTATTTCTCTTCTCTTGACTAGTATATAAACATTATTGCCATTTACTCAGAATGTCCATCACCAGAGCTGGAGTGCACTGGTCTGCAAGAACAGAAGAGCTTGTCTTTGTGCTAGAAGGAACAAAAGTGGACGGATCTGAATACAGGTAGATGCAGCTCTTTACTGCTTGGTGATGCGGATGCAATGGCTGATACGGATGCAGATGCAGGCGGATGCTGCAAAGTGAAGTGCTTCCTTGGGCAAAAGAATAATTTGAAGATGATGGATGGACATTTCAGCCAGATGGAGCACCTTCACATCGCGATGCCGAAACTCAAAAATGGATTGATGAACATTTTCAGGATTTCATCAAGGTAGACACTGACTGGAAGAAGCAAGACGATGAATGGCCTCCCAACTCTCCTGACTGGAATGTGCTCGACTATTTTGGATGGCCATATCCGGAATCAAAAGCGTGTTCTGTACCGCGCAAGTCAATTGCTGCATTGAAAGCTTGGTTGGTGAAAGAATGGGCTGATATTCCACAAGAAATGTTTCAAAAAGGCATTGACAATTTTCCAAAACGACTTTGTAGATGTATGGCAGCTGGTAGTAAAAATTTTGAGTGAATGGAACTAAACTCTATATACCAATCGAAAGAGGAGAAATAGGGCTTTTAAATGGTACCAAAAACATAGTGTTTCTATCAAGGTATTGACGAGAAACTCAATTTTTATTTTTCAGTTGGAACTTTCGGAGCACACGGTATGTATCAATCCAATGACTAACCTGAATGATGTTTTGAGCATTGACAAAATTAAGCTCCCCCACTAGTCTGCCAATTTCCAGCTCATTCCAACCCATATGACAGGCTTGCAAAGCAGGAAAGAAGGCAGGGAAGTGTTTTTGGGTGAAAGGCGCATTTTCGGGTTTGAGACGACAGCCTCTTTCATCCTCTATATTCTGTGATAAATACTAAAAATAAATGAGAGTTTCCTTTGATCATTTGTGAAACAAAAATTTTTACGTGGTCCACACTTAAATTGCCAATGATTCGCCATATGTGGTGCACAGCAGTTCGGTGGTAGAGTTGCAACAATGAAGCTAGCTGAAATAAATTGATGAAAGAATTTTTGGCTATATCTATATCTATATATCTAACTTTCAGTTCTATATCTATCTATATCTAACTTTCAGTTGAAGATAAGGAGATTAAAACTTTGGCCGGAAAAGAGCCTAGGTTATTAATTGAGCAATGGATTCACAACCTGTTCTCGTTCAAAAGATGATAGTTTGGGGTTGAGAGCTGCCAATCTCCACAGTTTAACCAGTTCGTCACACAGCGAGCCAGCATTGTACTGTGTGGTGGACACATGCGAGTGGAGAGTGTGATTTCTATATCCTGAGAAGTGCCAGTATCCGGACTGAGTCAAACACGTCTGATACCACCAAATCAGGATAGGGTCTATGCTCATGCACTGTTCGGTAATTATGTGCAACAGGGTAGTAGCGTTCTCGTCTCCTCTCTTCAGCATTTCCCGCACAATAGACAATAGATTCCAGAGTGCTTCTGGCTCTTTGCTTCTGAGTGGGCGAATTAGAGTATTCCACTCATTAGAGGCTGGTGGGGAAGTGGACGAGAGATATTGAACGTCGCTGTAGTATATATGTCATTAGAATGAAAATGCTCAATAAGAATTTACATATTGGAAAATCGTTAGCTTTGACACGATCAACTCTATCAATCATTTTTTTTGGAAGTAAATTTTTTGAGCTGAGCCAAAAATGTGCTTAAACATCTTCTGATGCATTTTCTTACTATAAAAACAATAGAAATAATATTTTTAGAGCCCGGACGGCTATCAGAAAAATTGACGTACCGTATCTCTTTTAAAACATCTCCCTCTTTTTATTACGATGGTTAATTTAATTTTCTACATTGAGTTTGGACTCACCAATGAACAGTAGCAGATGGCTTAACAAAATTAATCAAGATTTTTCGGATATTCTCGTGCAGCGCCTTCTCATCCATAGACCAAATAGCTGAGTCATCATGTCCTCCAGCTGTTGGATCCGGTGCTCCTACAGCGTTGTTAATGTCAGAAGAAGCGTTGCGGAGTTGATCGATCAGTTTCTGGGCCACAGGCAGGTACTAAAAGAATAGAATATAAAAAAAAATTTCATAAAAAGTAATAAACCTCTCTAGGCAGCTCATTGATCAGGTATTGCGCGAGTTTCTTGAGTTTATCATCAGACAATTCAGTGATTGAGTCCCAAATAGTAGGTCGGAACTCCACGCTCGCGATTCGATGAATTCGCTGCAAACACACCGCCACTAAACATAGATATATTATTTTAGGAAAGAATAGTTCATTCCAGCACATCAACTGACCAATATGCTGACACCAAGAGGAAGACTCGGAGCAGGAGCAAGTGCAAGACACTATTCTACCTCTAAAAATGACTTTAATTTGTTATTTTTCTACCTGGTGGAAAAAAAAAACCATGTCTCGGGAATTATTCTTTCTTCTAATTTTCATTACTATTTGCGCACCTGTCATGCGTACCCTATACCACATTTCAGCGCTTGCACTAGGCTTCTAAGTTTTTTTAAAAACTTGCACCAGGATTCCTCAATCCCTCAATTTTGTGAGTAACAGCTGCAGCCCTGTATTATAAAAGAGATTGTACAAATACGCTAATCTACTAAGCCTGCAAGACGTGAAAGGCAAGATTCTCAAGCTTGGTAAGAGTTGGAGTTAATAACAATTCGCAGCTGGACAGAGATTTTTTTTGTCATTTATAGTCTTTTTCGGCCACCGTGCAAACTTAAGTAATAAATACCTGTCTATGCGAATAGAAACATCGTAAGGCAATTTGGAGTCTCTGGAAGCACAATCCACATAGTTTCGGTAGTTTGACTCTGAAGTGGCAATTTCATCATGAACGTTTACAATGGCGGACAGATGGTAACCTGAATAAAAAATGATGCAAATTTAATTTCACTCAAAAAATTCAATGATGCTGACCAATCTGGAATATTTCACCCACTGCACCCGCTTGATAGAGATGTTCACCTTCGGAAAACTGGTTGGCGTTTCCATTGGCTAAGCAACTAAACTCAAATAAACGAAATGTAATGATCAACTCCAGTGTAACTAACCTATATAAACGAATGTCTTCTTCCAAAACTGGAAAACAATGCCACAGAATAGGCAGCATTAACGACTCTGGCAAATTTTCCATTGGCTTGATTGTCTGATAGATGTATTCGATTGTTTCAAATGAGAGAGTCTTAGCTGCTTTGCTGGCTGATATCTCCGCTAGACTCTTCACTTTCCAGGCTTAAATTATTTTCCTCAAAAATTTTTTGGAACTCGGTTACAAAAGTAAAATATGGCGCAAAAAGTGCCGGACTCTGTGAATTTACAATTTATAGCTTACTTGACTGAGGTAGCACTTCTTTTCTGCTGCTTGCCCGATCCGTATTGGCTGCAATAGACGATGTCGTTTTCACCTCACTGCAGTAAATGCTGGTTGATGGCCCCGGGATGTCTGAAAAAAGAAAAAGAAGATTTAACAAAGACAAAAAATAATAGTTGACATAAAATAAGGGTCGACACAAGCAAACACCTGTAGATATCATTGTGCTGTTATTCTTTGCTGCCCAACCCCGCCATTTATGATTCAGAGAGCCGGTTTCCGAAGGCAATGAACACAGTGAATCTTCCTCAAACCTTTCTGAGTCCTAAATAAAAATGTTAAGCAGACCATGCGGCTCAAAAAAAGAACCTCAAATGAAAAGCGATCATCTTCAACCCCGATAAATCCAACATCTTCATTTTCGTCAATAGCAGCTAACTGCATCAGCCAAGCTTCATTTGGTTCGACTGCTTCATCCTAAATTATATGAATTATATAAATTATATATGCACACAAGTTATGACATAAACGAAGAAATAGTCATGATAATTTTTACTAGTTGGCACATTCAATTGCAATTCGCTATGCTAAACATACTTACGTCAACCACATTGAGACAGTGATGATCCTGATTGTTGGCCATAAAAATAAGGTTAGCTTCTAGACTGTTTACAGTGGTTCAACTTCTACGGCCAACTCAACTTAATTAGCCAGTTTCGAAAAAAAATTTACAACAAAGAAGTTTCTAACAAAACTTAAAATAGACTAAAACAAAGACAGCCTACCTTTAGATATCCATGCAAAAAAGGGGAGTGCAGTACCAAGAGTAAAAGTTTATTAACTGCCTGTCTGCCAAAGAAGGAGGACAAGGACAAATGCCAAAGCGTTGTCACGAAAAAATTTAGTTATTCTAATGCGTTAGAGGAAGGACAGACACAGACCAGTGGTGACCAGCACCACGAAAAAAACTAGGCGGTAAGAGACCACACTCATACTCAGTGAGAATGCAGGGCAGACGCAGACAAAGAGGCAGCAAAAGAAGCAGACACCTATCCTTCTCAATGATTGATACAAGAGAGAGAGAATTCAAAAATAAATGATTGGCTTTACGCAACATCGAAAAAGAGTTGAACAGAAAAAATTTACTCTACTGAATCATAAACCCTCCTCGCCCGCCAGAAACTTATACCCCCTCCTTTAAAAAGCTGAATATGCCCACCGTTTCATATTTATAATGTCACCATAAATTTTATGGGTTTGAAAGAATAACGGACGCATTTTGAAAATATATTTTTTATTGGAATGTGTATTTTGAATATGCTTGATAATTCTGGGGAAGACTGAAATTTGGTCCTTTGCTTATAAGCTTTTCTTTTTTTTAACCGAGTGAGAACATAGTCTTTCCTTAAACACATATATTTTTTTTGAAAGAATCAATTTTATTTTGAATGTTGTTCATATGTTTAGACCAAATTTTGAGTACATGTTGCAAATGAAAACTTAAAGTCAAACCTTGGTTTAACGACACCTCTAGGGACCGACCCTAGGATGGCCACCGACTCGAAATCAAAAATTCTCAATTGGCACAATACACACGATCGATAAAATGAAAAATCTTTATTGAATAAGCCAGTCCATAAATGATATGCTAAGATACTTATAGAATTCGCAATGAGGTATGTCGAATGAAAGATACCATCTGGATTTATTGAATTGTCTCCATTGAAGTAGTATTCATGCTTCTTTAGCTCTAAATTTAGTTTACGTCAAACTAGTTACAGATACTGACCTAATGCTACCGTACAACTATCTAACCAGTATAGCTCAGATTAGGAGACACTTCTATCACAAATTTTGGAAAAATCTACATGACTTTTATTTATGTAAATAACGGCAATTACGCAAAATACGAGGAGACAAACAAACGAATTTGAGACAATGCTTTACAAAGTATTTGATTGTCATCCTATGATTTGCATTTATTGAAATTGGTCATATCCTTTCTTAAACATCTGTGCCGGCTTCTGTTCCCAATGACTGCAAATAAATAAGATTAAAAGTGACAGATACTTAAGCAACGAAAGACGCACCTCTGCCATTGCTGCTGGAACTGAGGATTCTTTTGGCAGTACCGCTGAAAAAGGTTCCAATAACCTTGAATGTTGGCAGAACTAGCGGCATTTGTAGCTGACATGTTTGCGTCATTGAAAGCTCCCAAAAGTGGATTTGAGCCATAACAAGCTGGAAGATCGGCCAATGTTCTGGAAGGCCCTTTTACCCCTTCTACAATCTAAAAGTCTCATAGGATCATAAGATAAGTAGGAAACGGAGTGACAATTTACATCTCCTTTGCCCCAAGAGCATTTAATTGTCTGGCCCATAAATTCACGTCCATTCATTTCCAAAATCGCTCTAGTGGCTGCTTGTTTGGTAACGTAAGTGACAAATGAATAGCCAAGATGTTTGAAGTGCCGTACTTTGCAAATGTCCCCAAATTGTTTGAACACCAGGCGAATATCTCCCTCTAAAACTGACACTTTGTAAAGACAAAATTATGTGATTGAGATCTTCTTGCCTGAGCAGCTGTTAGGCATATTCCCTACATACACCGAAGTGTTCTCTAGACCAGTTTGTTTAAGGATCTCCTTCATCGCAACATTCACAGATTTACCATTGGTTTCGAGACTGGACTTGCGCGCTGCCCAATTAGTTCGAATAGGTCGGCTGCCCACCAACTGTCCATTCATTTTGTCAATGGCATTCTCGGCCTGTTCTCGACACGTAAATGATACGAAACCGTAACCCTTAGACTTTGCTGTAAGTGGATCGCGAATCACCTTAACGTCACTAAAAATGATTGTAAAAACTAGATAGCAACCGGAAAAAATATCTTACGCAATATCACCCAGTTCAACAAAAGCTTCATATAGCACTTTGTTATCGACATCAGGAGATAAATCACCGACAAAGACATGGAACTGACCTAAATTGAAATGGCTAGTTAAAATAGTCAACTCTACTGTATTATACCCCCCCCCCCCAAATGGGGGCTCGAAGGCGAGGGCTCGGGGCTTAGAGTTGAGATGAGTAAACACCCACACCTGAGACATAAATCACTCGAGAAAAAGCTCTGGATGCATGAAAATAGCATGCATACCAGAGCTTTTTTATGCGGTAGAGCCCAGTTGACAAAGCTATGTTCATGATCTTCTCTTTTCCTGAGCAGGCCCTCTCAAAAAATTACCCCCTTAATTGTCCCTTTGTTCCCCTCCCTATACAGCCCTTCATCCCTTAAAAATGGTGAAAAAACGCTTTTTATATGGTTAATGTACCCAGGAAACCCAAGTACTTTTTTTTTTGGGGGGGGGGGAGGATATAATACAGTAGTACCAAATAGTCATTTCAAACAAGGCTTACTGTTAATATCCCCCTTCGCCTGTTGCATGACATACTCTGTTGCCCAGCTTACTCTAATTTCCTTAACCACGATTGTCCCTTGAACATTTAAGAAAGCGGATAAAACATATTTACCTTGTTATGCAGCAACTTTCGGTCCATGGCGATAACACAATGAGAAGCAGACTGATGATCAGCGAATTTGAGAAAAGCATAGCGACTTGAACCATCCTAAAAGCAGTTTTTAATGCAAAGAGGTTTCCACTAAAAAATAGGCTTTTTTACCGCAAACAATCTTGCCTTCTTGACAGGCCCGATTTGCCCAAATAAAGTAAAAAGAAATTCTTCTGTAACGTTAGAGCCCAAATTCTCTACGCAACTGAAAATTGAAACTCGAAAAAAGCAATCAGTAGCGAAAAGCTACTTACACAATTTTAGGCTCTCTCTCATTCGCATCTATTTGGAAACCGGCTAACTTTGCAGACAAAAGACGCATCTCCGAATTTTGATTGTCAGCAGTGAAATCTCCCATCCAGTCTTTGAGTTCATAGTTGGCAGATCCATAATTGGTGGACTAAATATGCACACTAAAAATAAATTTCACAATTAAAAACACCCACTGCCATTTTCGAAGCTGATCAAACACGCACAGAAAACAGAAAAACTAAAAAGTATGAGTTATTAAGAGCTAGGCTTGATGAATTATTCGAACAAATGGGAAACTTTCGGACAAACGGGAAAATATGTCGTGACCAGTACTGCGCATTTAAAAATTTTCGCTCTAGCTCCGGCTCGCTGCCAGGAGCGGAGAAGGAGCGCAGCGGTGCACGGCATTGCTGGTTACAAAGAAGTGCAATATGCTTATGCTAGATTGGCCAATCGCGCAACTTTTCTTCATGGGATAGAGCAAAAAGATAAAATATCGACTGATTTTCACAAATTTGTGTGTTTTTTCATATTCAGCCATATAATTATTAAACCTAGTGGGATGTCCACTTAGTGTAACTTTTTACCTTACTTTCACGCCTGAAACCCTTTTTCTTGTACTAATTAAAACATTTAAAAACTCGCTAAGGACAGCGGTATATTGGGCCAATGCAAATTGTTTACCACCGTTTATCTTCTGCATGAAATAAAAGCATGAAAAAATCTGAAATAAATCGCGATACACCGCTCAGAAGCATCGTAGATGAAGCATTCAAAGGGCTGTCTGGTGAGAACCTTCTTTCAATGCCAATGAGGGATTCTCTGAGAGCGCATCTGACTCGTCACCGAAACAAGAATTTTGCAGCAGTAAACAAAGGGGTAAAAAGCAACAACTGGCCGGAGAGCATCAAGCAAACCTTGAATGGAAGACTTTTTCCTCACTATGATTCGTTTACTGACTGAAAACTCTTTGGCTATCAACACGCGTGCACCTTAAAAATTATTATATTTTGAGAAATGGTGATCGCCACCTCTAAACAGCTTTAAGAATGGTATTCTGAGTGGTTTGAGAGAAGCCATGGTTGAGGCTAATCTCTGTTGACCTACCCTAAAGCCTAAGCATGGATAACTGTGATATAAATGTAAAAACATATTATTTCAGAATCCTGTTCACTAAAAACCGATTTTTTCAAAAGCAATTTGTTTCAAGACAATTTGCTCTAGAATCAGTTTTTTCCAGAATCTATTTGTTTCAGAACCAATTTGTACCAGAATCTATTGCTTTTAGAATAATTTTTTCCAATGTCGGGGTGCGCCTTAGAGACAATACGGTAATCGCAAACCAGTGTTTTCAAAAATGACTTGTCATCAGACTTTAATGACAGTCATCGATGACAATGACAAGTCATTTAGCCAAACGTCTAAAATGACAATGACAAGTCAAGTTATTTTGATGAATGACTGAAATGACAATGACAAGTCAAGTCATTTTGATAAATGACTGAAATGACAATGACAAGTCAAGTCATTTTGATAAATGACTAAAATGACAATGACAAGTCAAGTCATTTTAAGTCATTGTCAAAATGACAAGTCATTTCAGTCATTTTAGCTAAATGACAAGTCATTTTGATTGGAATGACTCAAATATATATCGATCATTTTGTTGACTCAATATGATTTTTATCCGATAGACTTTAACTTTTAAGTTTTTTACTTTTAAGATGTCTTCTCTAACATCCCAGTCATTTAAGTCATTCCAGTCAAATTGACTTGTCATTTGACGAAATGACTGAAATGACTTGTCATTTTGACAATGACTGAAAATGACTTGACTTGTCATTGTCATTTCAATCATTTGGCGAAATGACTTGTCATTCCAACAATG
>BBSZ01011095.1:0-13907 GCA_000981365.1 Subanguina moxae | reverse complement strand
CTCACAGTCAGCTCACAGTCAACTCCAAGCCCCCGCAGTGAACTCACAGTCAACTCCAAGCCCCCACAGTCAGCTCACAGTCAACTCCAAGCCCCCACAGTCAGCTCACAGTCAACTCCAAGCCCTCACAGTCAGCTCACAGTCAACTCCAAGCCCCCACAGTCAGCTCACAGTCAACTCCACCCATCGCTCCCATAAAGGGCCTCCTCCTTTTTATAAAGTGGCCCCTCACTTGTCCCTTCCCCTCCCTATACAGTCTTTCATCCCTTTAAAAATAGTGAAAAAATGCTTCTTATATGGTTAATGTACCTGAAAAACCAAGTACTTTGGGGGGGAGTATAAAACAGTATTACCCAACTATAGTTAATCAATGATAGTTAAATTACTTAAATGATTTATTCCTCGGGCAGCTGCCAACTATTGCTTTCCTAATGATCAAAACAATGAATTACCTGGTAGAGTGAGCTAATGTAATTGTCCAGACTTGAAGCTGTTTTTAGGATGGATGGCTGAAGACCTGGTGGTTGTTGCACTTCTACAGGAGACGAAGGTGGGTGAACAGCTGGTGAAGTGCCCACCTCCTGTTTTTCTTTGACCGGTTCTGTTCGCAGGCACACAGGCTCTTTAGCAGTCTTGTCTTTTTTGGTCGCAAGCGATTCCTGCAACTCCAGAGTGGGTGGCAGAGGAGGGGAGGCCAGTTTGATTAGTCTAGCTTTCGCAAGCTTGGAAGCAAATCCAAATGGGCGGATGGTCATCTGGAATGGATGGGGAATTAGATTTTGTGGTGTCTTTTTAAGCACTTTGAACAACTCAGTTTAGCTGCTGTAGCTTATGAAATTCATTCAAATCACCTGTATCGGAGCTCGACCATCGATTTTCATGGGGACTGGAGACACTTCTAGAGGCTTGAAGCTGGACTCGGTACTAGTGCAGGGAAGCTCCACTTCAGGCTGCTCAGCTTTGGCTGCTTCCACTGCAGGCGGAGGTGCAGTAGAACTTAGTTGTGGAGGGATGACTAGCTGAGGGGGAGGCAAAGCACTGCTTGCTTGTCTAGCAATGCACTCCTCCAGGATGCTCTTGTCCATCATGTCACTGACTAAAAATTAACTGCTTGTTAGGCATCACCACACAAGCAGTTTACCTTTGGTGTTGATGATCATTTTTATGGTCTTCTTTTCCTCCAATTTGAATGGTTGTCCAAATCTGGAGACTGGCTTTTTGGTCAAGTGTTTTTCCACCGCCTGATCTACTGTCTTCTCCTCTACGTCTGCTACAGCTATTGCTGCTGCTGAGGAATGCACTGCAACTGCGGCAACACTAAACAACAAAGGTGTAACAATAATAATCTGACTCTATTCTGGACATAATACAGTCGTCTCTCAATATAACGAACCCCTAATTCAAAAAAATGTGTTTGTGGCATTGTGTTTTTGACCTATGTTTTGCTGGTGTCTTCTGGGCATGTTATATACCAAAATGTAGCCTAGAATCTAAGCTACATTTTAGTATATAACATGTCCAGAAGACACCAGCAAAACATAAGTCAAAAACACAATGCCACAAACACATTTTTTTTGAATTTAGGGGTTTGTTGTATCGAGAGGCGACTGTACAACTATTTTTTTCACCTTTAAAAAATCCAATTCTCAATTTAACTTGCGATTTTAACTCTCGATTTAGTTCGTATGATCGCGAGTTGGATTTTTTAAGGTGAAATTGTTGAGTTGTGTAAAAACGACTGGCAAATTCAGAATCCTTACGATTTTTCGCCTTAGAGACATCAATGTCAAAATAGGCAAAAGATGTCAAAAATTGAGGAAAAAAAAGGACCCAGCTGTGGATCGAACTTTTTGGCATACAGTCAAACCTGGATAAGCCGACATCCCTAAATTCAAAAAAATGTGTTTGTGGCATTGTGTTTTTGACCTCTGCTCTGCTAGCGTCTTCTGGGCATGTTATATATCAAAATGTAGCTTAGATTCTAGGCTATGTTTTGGCATATAACATGCCCAGAAGACACCAGCAAAACATAGGTCAAAAACACAATGCCACAAACACATTTTTTTGAATTTAGGGGTGTCGGCTTATCCAGGTTTGACTGTACAAAAATCCGGTCTCTAGCGATGACAATGCACGCCACTCGGTCACACCCTGCGGTCCGGTCGCCATTGTGAGCTTAGCTTAAAATGGAGTTGTGTTGCGTTATTCCTATTTGTATATTTGGTATTCATTTGTGCTCCATGTATATTTTTGGATTTTCCTTCATTTTTTCGCTTTAAACTGTCCAATATGGTCTTCAGACAAAAAAGTGCTCCTTCTGATTGGGCTGTTGCCCTTCCCAGTTGGCTTAGCCCTTTAAATGTTCCCGCTTCTTCGGATATGCCTACCGCTTCTGCTCCTATCGCTCGGCCACCCTATTTGGCAGAATTTTTATACTAATGAAGGCAGAAATTGTTGTTGTTTGTTTTCATCACGTTGATTTGAATGGTTTGAATAACTGCTCACATGTTAACCGCCATTTTGCTTTAGCTATTGAACAAAAAGGATCTCGCCAAAAAAAGGCCTCAGAATGATCCAATATGGGTGTTGTGGAGTAGGAAATCGGCAAATTTACAGTTTAATATGTCCTTCTAAAAGTTTTACTTGGTAGGGCTGTTGGAAGGAGATTCAGCAGGTGGTGCAGCCAATCCAAGTGAGGAAGAAGAAGTGGAAGAGGAAGACTTGGAAGATCTTTTCTTCTTCTTCTCTTTCCTTCTACCTCCCTCCTCTGATCTGTGGCGAGAGCGACGACTGGAGGAGGAGTGTCTTTTGGTGCTGGACGAGTGCTCTCTGCCTTCCTGTTTGTGGTGCTGCAGTCTCAACAAGCTCTTCTTCAGCAGAGAATTGGAGGCCGACAGTCCGTGTTTGTAGCCACTGCTGCTCTGGTGATGGCGATGCGAACTGCTGTGGCCGCTGCCCTTCTTGTCGGACTTGGAGGTGGCAGCACTCCAATGCTTTTTCAACGAGATCGACTTGGAGTGGGAGTGCTTGGAGTGGTGATGTCTGCCACTGGAGCTGTGTTTTTTTCGTCTACTTTCTTTGGAACACAGGTCTTCCGAACTGGAGGAACCGGAGGAGCAAGAACTAGAGGATGAGGACGAGGAAGACCTGGAAGTGGAACGATGCTTGGACTTGGAAGAAGAGCAGGGTTTGTGGCTCTGCAATTTGGATGAGCTTTTTGAAGAGGTGTGGCGTCTGCTGCCTTTCTGAAATTGAAAACCTTTGCTGTATGGGAGAGAAGTGAGTGGTGTCTAAAAATTGCCTTGTCTTTTTTGTGCTCCTTCTTAGTGTCTGCAGGCACCACTACTTCATGTTCCACATCTGAAAGCTCTTTGTCCGACTGCTCATTTGCGGTATCTGGAGCCTTGAGATTGGCATTGGCTTGGTTGGCAACAGCTGAGGCATTGGCCATCACTATTTTCAACCAATCCTGAAACAAAAAGCTCAGGTCAAATGCAACACGCTAGGCAATAATAGGAGCAACCTCAGGACTTATTCCAGTGTCCATAGGCTTTTGGTTATTCTCCAGGCCGGTACCAGTTGGATTTCGAGGTGGAGGCGGCGGCGGAAAAGCCGAATGTGGCATGTAAGGACCAGGGTAGAAATGAGGGCTGGCAACCTGCAACTTTGGCTTTGAATTCACCTTCTATTAGATCAGGTCTTGGAACTTTTTATAGAAATCAGCTCAAATCCCCTCTTGTTGGGCTACTTAAATGGTTTACATCCCGCTTTGAAAATGACCAAAAATAAATGTTTTTTGAATTCGCGCCAAAAAAGTTTATGAGTTCGATTTGGTCATCACTCAGTCATTTGTTCAGTCGTTTGGTCATCATTTTAAGTTTTAGGATGGAAGAATTATGGAACTTCAATCTGGCAAAGTTCTATGACAAACTGCTCAAGTGGACTGAAGAAGAGTTTGTCGAATGGCTACATCACCTCAAACTTCGGCCTGTGGATCAAAAATGCGACTTCGAGGCAAAAAGAATAGTGAAACTTTTCCCATGTGGCGATGTCCAATAGAGAAGTGTCGCAAAGAAAAAGGTTTTTTAGTGGATACATTCGGCTGTACACCATAATTTACGCGAAATTTTGTTGCGAGGTACATTTGTTACGCAACAAATATTTACATATACTCATTTACAGTACTCATTTTTGATAGAGTTTTTTTTATTCTGGTATACGAGATTGAGATGCCTCAAAAATTCTAAGAGGGGGAGGTGTTTGTATGCCGTCTCGTATAACATCTCATATAACAAATGGTGTTACATGCGTTATAAGTAGCATGCATGGCTCAGTGTTTTGGCTACCCACTTTTTCGTTACAACAAACAAAATGCCACAAACACACTTTTTTGAATTTAAGGGTGCCCGCTTATTAGAGTAAATACGGTAAGTACCCTTATTGGTGTGCAAAGTTTGCAAAACTGTAGTGGCAACAAGCTGTATTGCATAATAGCCAAAAACAACAGCGGGGACCTGATTTTGAAAAGACAACTCTACTCTGATCAACCTAATACGAAAACCACATTGAACTCACCATAGGTGGACCCATGTAATAGGGGGTAATAGGCATAGGTGATGGCATGAATCCAGCTAAATTAGAAAATTTATTCGCTAAACAGACTAAACAACCACAACCTGGGCCGAATGGCATGTAGCCATATTGAGAATCAAATGCAGGAGGTGGAGGAACATACCCCACTGATACTCCTTCAAACTGAGGGTATGTACTGGTGGGATGGGGGGAATGACCACCTTTGGAACAGGAAGGGCCCTCCGGTGGACTTTTCTCCTTGGGATGGAAACGAGGATGAGGGCCTGAGAACCTACTGATAGGCTTGCTGAAACTGCTCTTGCCTCCATTTCTGTAGCAGTTGTTGGTGGTTGAGTTGAAGGAGGAGTTGGAAAAGGGCGAGCTACTGTTCTCTCCATCCTCCACCGACATCCAGTCACAAGTCCTGTCTTTTAGGGGTCTTCTTCTAAAAATTCACAGAATTCAACCAGCTCTTGGCACTTTCAACTATAGCCATGTCCGCCCATGATTGGAGAAGAGCATCAAAAAGTAACCTGTGTCTGTCTTCTGCCTCTCTCCTTGGAAATTTGGAGACAAAAGAAGAGTGATGGTCGCTCCTAACCACTGGCTTGTGCTCATTGTTGGAGGGCTGGGAGCAAGACTCTACAGTAGCCACATTGATGTCCTTTTTCGGGATTTTGAACTGGGACAGTTTAGACCATTTGGAGATGATGGATTGCAAAGTGGTCTTCAGACTAGCTAACTCCACAATAGCGGGATTGGGAGTGTGCACCGACTGCACTTCGTCATTGGTGTCCAGTGCGTCAGCCACTTTGTTGACTACCTTAACAAGAAGTGGTAAAGACATTTAGAAAGTCAAAAAATTGAACACCTGAGATACCTTTTACCATTCTTTTTTAGCATTGCCATCTACAGCCAACCCTTGGTAATCCGGCAGACCAAGGGACAGGAGTGGGACTGCCGAATTATCGAGGTCCATTTCTCGATAAAACCGTCTCTCGGCATCTTCCTTGGGATGCAGAGTTATCGGGAGTGCCGGTTTAACGAGGGTTGACTGTAGTATTGGGTTGATAAATAAGTTTTTGCCGTCTTTTTTCTTTATTGAATACCAATTATGTATTTTTCTGCCACCCAAGCTCCCAATTTTTTGAGTGAATTCCATGGTGTTGTGGTGGTTGTAGATGATCCGGTGAGTAGAGCCTATCTTTTCGCCCAATTCCTTTTGGGTTTGACGCCCATTCTCCTCCAACAAGGCCCGGAGTTGGTCCTCGTCAAAGTTGGATGGCCTACCAGTGTGGAGGGGGTTTCTTCAAGGTTAGACTTGCCATTTTTGAATTTACCATACCAGTACTGAGCTGTCCTTTCTGGCATAGATCCCTCTCCATATCCTCCCGAGACGCTGTGGCGGCTTTTTGATCCTTATTAAAGGCGTCGAAAAGCAGTTGTCGAAAGTGTTGCTTTTGGTCAACGGAGCTGGCCATTTCAAAATCCAAAAAAATGAGGTAAAAATAGTGAGAATAAAAAATGACGATAACAATGTGATAGAGGAGCTCCAGCACTTTCAAATGCTATATTTTGCTTTGTAATGTTCTCAGGCAAGCGTGGTAAGACAAGCAATCAAACAAAACGACAAAAAATTATTTACCAACCCAATATACAGAGCGTTGACAGATGTTTGTTTTGTAAACACAGAGATATGGTGAGAGATGAGCTTGTGCAAATCAAAAATTATGAGAATAACCTGTTTGATGAGATCTTCTACCACAACTTCGGTTGGCAGCTCATAGTTGTAGAGTTGTTCGACTGTAGCCAGAATGTGCGTATCCAAAACTTGGTTTTTGTTGACCAGAGGCAATCGGAGTAACAGCTTGGCAATATTGTTGTGCATCTTCCAGTCGATCTGTTCTCCTTCATGAGGCACAGTGAACCACAGGCGGATCAGGGCTGAATACAATGGGCTTGCAAACCAACCAACATGTTTTATTTATCCTGCTTACCTAGTCCTTGATTGGCTACAAAAAGACGCTGGATATCTTTGTCTTCCATTTTCAGAAGGTATTCCACCATTTTTTCTCGGCTCTCTGTCAGCTCAACTCGGACCATTAATCTGAAAGTAGAAGAACTTTTTTTTTTCAACACCACGGGTTTGGCTACCTATATGACTCAGACCCCTAAGGCTTATCCACTACTTATGCCAATCAGAAAAAATGTTCTAGCTAGTGTCAAAACTTAGCCAAATAGACCATAGGAAAGACAAACCTGTTGAATTCCACCACATGATCTTTATTTCTCATAGGGCCTCTATTGAGAATGTCCATCACTTCATCTAGTTCGGTGGTCTTCTTCATGTCGTTGCTAGCCTTGTCCACCTTTTTGTGTTTGTGTTGCTTGGGTGTTTTAGCTGCTTTCACCTTCTTCACTTCTTTCGTCTTCAGCACCTTCGATTTGACACCAGCTTCCTGCTGCTCCTTTGCTTGCGCGGTCTCCACTGACTCCACATGAGGCAAAATCTTTTTCTCAGGGCTACCATACTCAGGCGACTTCAATTTTTCCGCCAGAAAATTGATGGGCTCCTGCTCCTTCTTGTCTGCCAGCAAGTCCACCGTCTCTTCTGCCTCTTCTCCATCAGAAGAAGTGTTGGAAGTGCTTTCATCATAGTCGCTTTCTACACCCTCGTCATCTTCTTCTTCATCTCTGTCCTCATTGCTGGCGCCAATAAAGCCGGCACAGTTCGACGAACCACAATAGCACTTCTGAGCATGTTTTCTGGAAAAAAAAGGAAACATTAGGTGCAAATTATCAATTAAGTTTCTCAATAGACACGGCTTTTAATCAACTAAAAGCTGCAAAAGAGCTTGCTCCTCCTTTAGGTTTTGAAATTTGGCTTAGGACAGGGAAGATTAAAAATTCAGTCACAACAGAAACATTTTATTCACAGTAGTGTTTTTGGCATTGTGTATTAGCTCTAGTAGCCATGTTGAGGTGCACAGGGAGGACCAAGCTGTTTTTGATAATTTCAAAAAAGGACAACACTGTTTAAACAACCAAACAAGTTGACTTGCCCGAATCTCTCGAACTTGTAGTTGAAAGTGACTTCCTCGCCTGCCTTAATGGCCTTGAGGGCGAAGAAGCCGATGCGGAGCTGCTTGTTCGCCGTCCACTTCTGAGTCTCTGAATTGGGATCGCAGCTGTGGTTGATAAAGCGGGAATTGTTGCCTTTTGCAGTGGCGTCTATAACCCCTCCACTCAGGGCCATGAAGTAGTGGTGTTTGTGGGCTAAACACCAGTGATTGCTTTTGAAAATGTTAACAGGTGGAAAAGTGGTAGTTACTAGGGTCTTTAGCATATCGCTTCATTCGATCCACCATCTCGTCGGAGTCACACACCTCGCCCACATACTCGATTATGAACTGCCCTCTGAACAAATCCAATTAACTGTACTCTTTCTGGATACTTAATAAATTTACTTCTTGATTGGGCTCTTGGCCTTCAACCCAAAGCCTTTCGCGCCTGCGTAGAACACTTCAACGTTGGCATATTGCCTCTGAAAATTTAGAGATCATATGTTATAAATGGTTTTATAACACAGTAGTACCAACACGCTTATCATAGCAACTTAGGCTTTTTAAAATCTTCAAATAAGTGTTAGATCTTATCCCAGAACCGACCCACTATTTGTCTTTTTGTCCTCCCTGTTGTTTTAGCCCCTCTTATTTTTAATGCGCAAAAAACAATAAAAAACCCGTTTTCTACACCTTTTCGTCATAGAAATTAGGTTTTTGCAGAGTCCAAAATTTGGACATTTTGCCTTGGTAGTCCAGGGTAGACCCACACCTACAGTTAAGCCTACACCTGCAGTTAAATCTACATCTACAGTTAAACCTACACCTAGAGCTAAGCCTACACCTACAGCCAAGCCCACACCTACAGTTAAACCTACACCTACAATGTATATGTAGATAGTTGTGGTAGATAGTTAAATGTAATTCCAAATCATAAGTATTCCGTTTGAGACAAAATTTTACATCTATGATTGAGTACACTGCAGGCATACAGTTGAACCGACACCTACACCTACATTGTAGCTGTAGGTGTAGGTTTAGGATGCAGGTGTAAGTGTAGGTGTAAACCAAAATTCTAGGCGTAGGTGTATTTTTCGAAAATATTGGCCTAGACCAGGTTTTCCAGTAAAAAAAATTACAAAATGTGGTCAAAGTAAATTTCGGTTTTTCCTCAAAGCTCATACTGTATACCTTTTGAAGGCGTTTATTTGTGCAGTACTTTCCAGAGGGACATCCTGGCCCACACTC
The DNA here is from genome assembly GCA_000981365.1 of Subanguina moxae. NCBI lineage: Eukaryota > Metazoa > Nematoda > Chromadorea > Rhabditida > Anguinidae > Subanguina > Subanguina moxae. The sequence continues at coordinate 5,025 of BBSZ01011095.1, read as the reverse complement.
CATTCGTAAGACCCTGTTGAGGCAGTCTGAGCCGCAACCTTGGCCATTTTTTTTCTCTTCTTTGGAAGGCTCGCACATACATCTGTAAAGCACAAAAATTTTTAAAAACTTTTCGTCTCGTTTACACAAAACTAAGTGCAAACCTGATGCTGTCTTCATCGTTTTTACGAGTGCTCTTGCGCAATATAACACACTCATCCAGATATGTGAACTGAGGCATGAGAGGAGCTGGTGGAGGCGGTGGCAACTCTTCTACTGTCACACCCCCTTCAACCTCTTTTGGAGAGCTTTCCTTGCATTCAACAACTACTGCTCCTTCATTAGACTCTTCTTTGGCGAGCGGTGCTTCCTAAGAATGGTAAAGGTATACTTTTATGCAAGGGATGGTGTCCACTGACGCAAAAAGTTGGAGAAAGAGAAATGGATATTCCCTTTCAAAGACCTTTCTCTCCAACTCTCTCCTAAAACATCAAGCTAGTAGATACCTCCTTTAATTACTTAATTTATTTTTCTTTTCTTTTAATTGTGTTCTCTCCAAAATGGTACTACCTTCTTTGCAGCTCCTTTCTTCTCCACCTTCTTAGCGGTATTGTTTTTGGGTTTTGCAACAGTGGTTGCTAAAGCCTTTTTTCTCAGCTTAAGCACCTGTCGTCTGCTTGAACTGACTTTAATCTGACTGTTCTTTGGAGCGGGACTTTTCGCTGTAGTCTTCTTTTTAGCTGCTGGCTTCTTCTTTTTTTTCTGAAAATTTACCATTCATTTTGTGTGTAAATCCTTTAAAATAAACCTTGGCATTGCTTTTAGCCTTGCTACCAACTGCCTTTTTAGTCTCCTGTTTAAACGGTACTTGCTCTTTCTCGCTTTCCACTGCAGAGTCTGATGTATCAATCTGAACAATGGTGGAGCCCGCTTCATCATCCGCATCTCTCAGGGCCAGATGACTAGACGCTTCTGTGAGCAGGGCAATGTCTTTCAGGCCCTCTTCTTCGTCATCTTCTTCTTCTGGATCAAAGCCACTGGTAAAATAGGGAAACACGGCTGCAGTTGCGGTGTCGTTGGATTCTTTGGCCGAGTCGTCATCCACTTCCATAAGCTTGTCTTCGTTTGACCTAGTAGTTACTGAAAGACGTTTGGAAGAAGTAGCAATGCAGATCGCTTCCGGCTCAATTTGTCGACTTTGGCGTGATGAACTTGTGCTAGCTGATGGCTGAGCTGCTGAACTTTTTCTCCCTTTCTTTTTTGCTGTTGCTGCTGTGCGTTTTTGAGTGGAAGCGGTTGTGCTGTCCTGTAAAACAGAAGACAGTCTGGAGCATCTGAAAATAATTTTACAATTATTTATTAATTTTGTCACGACATCGGTAAAAACAAGCCTTCTTAGCGGAAGTATTCTCTGCACTTCCACGGTTTCTTGTCCCACCTCTTTTGCGGATTCTGAACATTCTTCTTTCATCTCCTGAAGTGGTGAGAAATCATTCCGGCCTTCTAGTTTGACCACTGCATGGTTTTTTAAGTGAGAATTGGAGTCGATTTCGTCCACCAGCAAAGAGAATTGTTGACAGTGGGCGGAATCAATTTTTAGGCACAAGTCTTCTGAAACAAATTTTCCAATCAAAAGGAGCAGTCTAGTCACACAAATAAAAATTTTTTTTGCCCAGAGTGGTGAGTAGTGTGTGGCCCTTTCCGAACATTACGAAGAGATAAAACACTTCTTAGTGAACATTTCGTGATGGTTTTTCATGTGGACAGTTATTAATGGGGAAATTGCCACGAAGTGCCGACCAAGAACTAGACTAAACTTCATTGTATGAAGTTCCACCAACAGCTTGAGAAACCGTGAGAGAAACCTTGAGAAAGCCTTCTGATTTGTTCGTATTTATGCTCAGCGGAGTTCCGTTTTCGGTTTACAATATGAAAAATCAAAAAATCAACAGGGGGACCTTGTATATCTCTCTATTTTCTATATAAAAACGCATGTAAATCATGTCTCGGAGATACCTAGACATTCACTATACTACATACATTTGCACCAACTAAGGCTTTAGCACGTAACTGTGAAAAACAATTTAGTTTTACCAGGTTTGATGTCCGTAATCGCAGTCACAGTTTCTTGAGCCATCGAAGGACTAATCACTGCCATCATTTGGTTTTTTACTTCTTTTTTGTCATCACTTGGACAAGGTGTAGCAGTTGCATCATCCTTTGCTGAAGGCTGCTCTGCTGAAGAAGCATTACTCGTCTGCAAAATTTTTTAGTCACAAAAAGCTTTGAATCGCTTTCCCCGACCTTTTTGCTGATTGAAGCAGTTTTGCTTTTGTTCTGCCTCACTGTGAGGTTGAGAGCAATATTTTGGGTGGCTCTTTGCATGCAAGACCTTTTGACTCGACCACGATTGTTGAATTCCGCATCAGGAGCTGGATCTTCGTCAATCTTAAACAAGTCATATTACTAAATAATTCTGCAAAATAAATTGCTCACAATGACTGGCTTGAACACTTCCACCGGCTTAACAAGTTTGTACTCCCACAACTGTTTTTTCGGTCGTCTCTGAAAATTTATATGTGTAAACAAACATCATTTAAACAAACGTTTTGTCACCACATGTGTCAAAAATACTTACCCCTCTAGGTTTAGCGCTGCTAGAAGTGGAAGGCTTTTCATTTGTAGCACAAGAATCAACCTGTTCACTGTTAACCACATCATCAATGACATCACCCGTTTCAGACTGGCTTGACCCGTTTGAAAGAATGCTATTGTTTGCTTTTACCGACTGACTACCCTTCTTTGCTGCAACTGATGACTTCCGACGAGCAGGGGCCATTTTACCAGTAGGTCGATATAGCCGAGGTCCGAGCAATCCGCTGAAAAAAAAAAGAATAAACAGTTAGACAAAAGTGCCAATCGTTGTTTAGCTACTACGCTTGTACCAAAGAATTGTAGATAACAACTCAAACGGTTCAAAATCACTAAAACTGAGTTCACGCAAATCAATTTTACGTAAAAATATACTCACACACAGCACTATTGAAAGAAAATGCGCCAAAAGAACATATATGAAAGAGTGTGTTGGGCCAGACACACCAAATGTGCAGACACATACATTCTTTGGCAACAGCAGTAGTGAAAGGAGTAAAGGCTCTCTCTCCCTACAGCACAAGCCTAGCCCCTCTAGGAGCCTCTCCTCTGTATCTGAGCAGAAGGGCGCCAACACAAGAAAGACAAATTTATTGTGCTTCCTATACCATTATATCGCCACTATAGAGCGGTCGAAAGGGAGAAAGCAGATTCGGCGAGAGGGAGAAATTTTTTAGACAGTAATTATAATTTGAAATATGTTTTGCAGGTTTGCAAAAATCAAATCTAATCTTTATGATAAATTTATTTTCAAATACAGTCAAATCTCGATATAACGAACCCCTGGGGACCAGCTAAAATGTTCGTTATATCGAAGGTTTCGTTATATCGGGGGTCCGTTATATCGAGGTTTGACTGTACAGTTGAACCTCTATATAGCATAACTAGGGACCGGATTTATATACTCTAAAAAACGAGAAATATGCACATAAAATATAACCAAAAACCAGCGAAATATGCCCTGAAAATTGCAAAATATGCCTTAAAATTGGCAAATTATGCACAAAAAAAGGAATACAGTCAAACCTCGATATAACGAACCCCCGATATAACGAAACCTTCGATATAGCAAACATTTTGCCTGGTCCTCAAGGGTTTGTTGCGCAGTCAAGTCTTGATATAACGGACCCCCGATATAACGAAACCTTCGATATAACGAACATTTTAGCTGGTCCCCAGGGGTTCGTTATATCGAGGTTTGACTGTATAAGAAACAGTAAAAAGGTGGAGAAACACGCTGGTAGCAAATTTATATAACGCCCGATGGGAAAAAAAAACAAATTATCAGACAACAGTTATAGAGATCATTTATTACATTTCTTTATTGACAGTTCATCAACAAGGACAACACAGAACAACAATGAATCGTGTTCTTCACATGCCTTCTTAGAAGGCTACTGAGCAGAGGCTGGCAACGTGATTTCTTGAGGAGTACCACTCTTGAACAGCTCAGTGGCATCAGTCACATCGGCAGCCACCTCCAAGAACTGAATGATCAGCTTGTCTTCTTTTGGTGGTCCAGCCTGAAAAAGGAAGAGAACATACAAGAAAGAATGCAAAACAACAACTTACAGTGCGAGTCACTTCAAGAGGAGCTGTTTGATTAGGCTCCACGAATCCAAAGACGGGCTTGAGACGATAGTGGTCGTTGTTGGTCGACTTGACCTTGAAGGCGAGACGCGCCTCTCCCGAATTGGTCAGCGTGTGCGTAGAGACACCACCACTGGCAGGCACTTGCAAAGCAGCAGGATCGATTGCCAAGGCCATTTCTTGTTTTTTTGGAGCGAGAGCGAGAAAGCAAGCAAAGGACAGAACAGCAACCACAAAGACTGAATAGTAATAAGCAAAATTTTTACCTTTTATAGTCTTTGTGAAAAACGTCTGAGATCTTCTTTTCGTGACAAATTTGATAGGTGAAATTAGAAAATACAGGGACTATATAAACAAAAACTTTCTTGTATCAGCATCAGTTTGGTCGTTTGCTTTGCTCGTGAACAGTCGCTTTTTCTTGCTCTCTGCTTTTCGTGCTCTGAAACAAAAGAAAAATGGCTACGGTTCCTCCTGGTGACATCTGCACTCAGCCGAACTCCAAGGTGGTCTTCAACGCTCCCTACGACGACAAGCACACCTACCACATCAAGGTTAGCTTTTTCTGTTCTTTCCATTGACTTATCTCCTCCATTGCAGATCATCAATGCGGGCGGTCGTCGTATTGGGTGGGCTATCAAGACTACGAACTCGAGGCGTCTGGGAGTGGATCCTCCGTGTGGAGTGCTCGACCCGAAGGAATCCGTTCTGATGGCTGTCTCCTGCGACTCGTTCGATTTCGCCTCCGAGGACACGCAGAACGATCGTATCACTGTCGAGTGGACCAACACACCTGATGGAGCCGCC
>BBSZ01011091.1:0-10409 GCA_000981365.1 Subanguina moxae | reverse complement strand
AATTAAGCGGGCACCCTCTAATGAGCGCGCACCCTCTAATAAGCGGACCCCCTAGCAAAGGGTCGAAAAATAAGCGGGCATGCCCCCTTATTAGAGTAAATACGGTACGGTACTCTTCCCGCTCTAAACAGTTTTCTTTTCAAATAAGTGGCTTGACCTTGAGCTCTTTAACTACTTTTTAACGATTTACACAAGCCACAAGTTCTCAAAGCACATACTTCAAAGTATAAACAAAAAATCCAGTTTTATTTTGCACAACATTCTTTGTGTATATATTAAAGAAACAAAAGATATGGAAGTAGAACGCTTTTTTTGGAAATCTTGAAAAGTGTTTTTTCTCACGGTTTTTTTTTCTTGGCTGCTCACTGAACATTTGGATCTTGAGCTTATTAGCATAAAGCAGCCCTTCTGGAGAGGCTCAAATGTTTTTGAGCAAAGACACCAAGCTATGTTGCAGCGAGCTCACCAAAACTCAATTTGCTACCTTATCTTCGTGTGTATACATTACCATTTTTAATGATTAAATTTATTTATTTTTTTGCAAGATCTAACCTTCGGCTGCGTTTTTCATTCCAAAATTTTATTTGTTTGTAAAGGGGTTAAGCATATTTTTGCAGACCTTTAATTTTATTCAACATCATATCATTTTTTACAGAAATTTGTAGATTTTTGGAAATAAAAGATGATACAACGTGCGGCAAAATTTCTGACACGCCTTTAAAATGTATTTTATGTCTGCATCACTACCGTTATTTTAAAAGTCTGTTTTGTGCATCTTATTTTCCATTTAATTCTGCACCAAACTGATATTTTACCTTTGTTTTAGGTAAGATGAGCGCCAGCCAGCAAAGGATTGAAATCGTCGGAATACATCAGCGAGGCAAGCGTGTCATGGAAATCGCAAGGTAACTTTGAATCGATCACAAGAAAGTTTCAACGACAATCAATCGTTTTAAGGGAATAGGCACATTTGAATAATGGAAAAGAAGTGGAAGACCAAAAACAGCAAGGACTCCTCAAATGAAGCGTCGACTGAAGCAGAAGATCCGCCAAACTCCAAAAAAGTCAAAGCATCAGCATACCAAGGAGAAAGGAATCAGTGAAAGGAGCATCTCAAAAATCGTGAATGATCTGCGTCTAACACTGTAAGAGCAACAAAAAGCGCAAGATTTGGACAAGAAAAAGATAGAAAGTTGCAAGAAAAGGTTGGTTGATGAGGTTTTTCCTCTCGTCAAGTCGTTCAATTTTTCAAATGCCAAACGCTCGTTCGTCAGCTTGAGAGAGGCTCACACAAGTCAATCATCTGTTCGGATAAGAAGTTATTAAAAAGAAGTTATTAATTGATTAAAAGTCGACCATCAACGGCATGCACATCGGGCTCAACTTTGTGCAGCTTTGCAACAGGCATGAGATGAATTTGACGTGGAAGTGCTCGCCTTGGTGATTGAAAATGGTCGGAAAAGACTGCTTTTTTGTATCCAAGCAAATGATGGCTATTTTGAATTTTGAACAATGCATCTTACGCAGAAATTTCTGGGCTTTCTGATGACGCTATTCGTTTTTTTGACCTTGTTATGTTTCAATAAAAATTTTTTGCACTTTAAAGCCGTGTCAGAGTTTTCGCCGTACCCTATAATTAACTCTTGTTTACACCAAAACTTTCACTATTGGTTTTTTCGTACTCTTGTTTAAACAATTGCTTTCGTGTTTGAGGCATTACATATGAAAACAAGCATAATAAGCAAAAAGAAATAATGTGACGAAAAAAGGGATGAATATGTTATCGAACAGATATGCACAAGTGCAAGATGTGGAATATGTAAAAATAAGAAAACATACATACTAACAAAAAAAGACTCTTACCATTTTTATCTCACAGCATCAACAACAACATTTTATTCTCAAGATTTTAGACGAAAATATCTTTCAAAATCGACGTTTAAAATCGAGTAGATTCCTGAAAATTTCAGTATGGAGAGCTGCTGAACCAAACCAAATTGGATTAAGGTGTATTATTTATTTTAAAGGATATAAGTTATTTCCTGTATTCTTTATTACATTGCTATTTATTATTCCTACTTATATTTTTTTATTTCAAATAACATGTAAGCTTCTTAAGGCGACAATAGAAATGTATGCTTTCGAATTATTTTTATTCAGACAATTTTGGGCTTTTTTTAGATCTTTGTTTGAGATCATCTTTAACAATCCTAAGATAAAGCCGTGGGATAAAGAAGGCAAATTCTTCGATAATAATATAAGCTTGTTGAAAAAAGCAGCTTTTTGGCAAAGCAAATCACAAAAGTCACAAAAAATAGAATTGTGCAAACATCTTTGGGTATTACTGTATTATAACCCCCCCCCCAATCGTTTGTACCCCACCCAAAAGTACTTGGGCTTTCTAAGTACATTGACCATATAAGAAGCATATTTTGACCATTTTTAAAGGGGATAAAGGACTGTATAGGGAGGGGAAGAGACAATTAAGGGGCCACTTTAAAAGGAAGGCTACTCTACCGTATTTTATTGGGATTAAGGACTGTATAGGGAGGGGAAGGGACAATTAAGGGGCCACTTTCCAAGGAGAGCCCATTCAAGAAAAGAGAAGATTTTGAAGTTTTGCCGACTGGACTCTACCGCATAAAGAAGCTCTGGCACGCATGCTATTTTCACGCATCTAGAGCTGCTTATCCAGTGATTTATGTCTCAGGTATTTTTTCAAGTATATTTAGTTATCTATTTTAGTTCAAATCTATTAGTTTATTTAGTTTTGACTGCGTGTTGAAAAAGAATATTTTGTTTCTTTGGCAATAACATCATGCCAGGCACCAGCTTTATGCTAACTTCAAGTGTTTTTCGTAGAAACAAATTGACGTAAACGAAAATTTTAAAAAGCATTCTAGAGACGCAAATTTTTAGGGAAACTATTTTCACTGACTACTAACTGAAAAAACTAAGAGTTTATTATGCCCTTTTGCGTAGAAACAAGGCAGCAAAATATATATTGTAATTATTACCTTGACGCGGAATACCCACTTAAAAGGGGCAGTAAATTCAGCTTTGCTGCAACATCATCCCAATGAAGCCGTTTTTATTCAAAACACAGCCAATAAAGTTTGCTTTTCTTGTATATGGCTAATGCTAACCTCTTAGGAAATAGCTTTCAAATTTTGCGATAATTCATTTTATTTCAACACTGAAGGAAGTAATTTTTGTGGTTCCATTTTTAGGAATGTACTCGTGCCCAACAGTCAAACAAAATTAAGGACCAGTAAAAGAATTTTCGGCGCTAATAAAATAGACCCCCATGCTCAGAGCTGCTTGGTTATAACCCCCAAAAAATCAATTTTTCTGAAAGTGTTTAAAAACCATTTGAAGTAACATTTTTGGTATAGACAGGCCAAACTAGTAACTTGGAGGGGAATAAGGGCTGAATTGGGAGGGGAAGGGAAGGGAACAGGACCACTTTGCAAAAAGGGCTACTACAATTTTTAATGGGAAAAGGGCTGTATAGGGAGAGGAAGTAAGGGGCCACTTTGTAGGAAAAGAGAAGATCTTGAACATAGTTTCCCTTACAGAGACCTACCGCATAAAGAAGCTTAAAGAAGCATGCTATTTCCATGCATCCAGAGCTATTTTTGAATAATTTATCTCTCAGATATAGGTTGGTGTGTGCGTATCTCAACTCCAAACCGCCGTAAGGGTGCGCAGTGGGCTTGAGAGTTAGGAATGCGCACACTGGCTTACCTGTGAGATTAATCCGAGCAATACTCTTGAGAAATAAATGCATCTAGAGGCACTTTTTGCCCTGGTTTAGTAATGCAAACGAGTGAATGGCCCTTCATATTAATGTTCTCATATTACTATTCCCTTCCCAATTCCATCCTTATTCCCCTCTAAGTTACTATTTTGGCCTCTTTTTACCAAAATTGTTATTTAAAAATTGTTTTTAAACACTTTGGGAAACTTGATTGGGGGGGGGCGGTTATATCCCAGTAGCGTCAAATTTTCTCTCCCATTTTTAAACATTTCAGCCCGTCTGTCAAGAACTTTTTTATTTAGTTCTTAAAAGTAATCTCAATTCATCTATATCAGTCTTACTAAAAAGTTAGCTAAATATAAAACAAAAGGAAAAGCTTTTTTGGTCCCTACCTATTTTCGCAGTTTCGCGGACTATATGCCTCTTTAAACGGTGCTTTATAGCTTAAAATATACCGTATTCTCTCTAATAGAACCACACCCCCTAATTCAAAATCGTGCTTTTGGCCTACTTTTTTCAAACAGGTCTTAGGCAAGTTACCACCAGTGTTTTCCTAAATGAAATGAAATTCAGAATGAAATTTCATTTAGGAAAACACTGGTTACCACCCAATTTATAGCTAAAACAATAAGCTACAATTTGAGCAGTAACTTTCTTGGGAGTTGTCTCCAAAAAGTAGGCCAAAAACACAATGCCAAAAACAAATTTTTTGGTAAAAAACGGCGGATAACTATGCACCACCCAATACTTTTCTTGCTCTTATCAATGCCCTCACCAAAAAATTTAAGAAGGGCCTGGGAAAGTCACATTTCGGTTATTTTTATCCCATTTCAGCCAGTTGTTGCCTAAATTGTCTCCGAAATAAAATGACTTATCTTTTATTTTCACTTTAAAGGACTATAGTATTTGTTAAACTGCTTTTGACACATTTTCTCTGCAATTTTGTTTTTTTGGAAATTTACAATAAGGCATGTTTTAAAGCTTTTTTGATTGGACATTCGCTCTCAAAAACCAGTCTAAAACTAATAGACAAAAAAATGTGTGTCTACTTTATTAGAGGAATTTGGACTTTGCAAATAATAAGCATGAGTATCCCCCTTTTTTCAGGCTAAAAGAGCAGTCTGACAGATGGACTTAAATCTAATTGACAGAATGTTGTTCTTTCGCCTTTCCCCTCCTAAATTATTACACAAGCTTTTTATTTATGAGGATTCATTTGGCTAACTGAGGTGAGGCTGAAACAGGGTATTTTGTAACAAAGTTTCTTATATTTGTTGTTGCTCAATCTTTGTTTTCTTTTTCTTCAGGAATAGGTAGTGTTTGTTGGTTAGAGGCCAGTAGAACATTTTAAGAAGGATTATCCTCCACCACATCCACAGAAATTGTTTTCACATTCCTAAGGAGCGGCCCATTATTAATTCAGTAGATTTCTGTGCCAATGTCTTTTTACTAAGCACTACTTTTCTTTTCTTATAAATATAAATTTATCTATTAGTTTTTTAAGGAAGCATAATTTAATAGCATATATTATATACTTCTTTAAAAAATTTATATAAAGCTAAGTCTCGTTAATCCGCCACCCCGAAAAGTTGGGTCCACTGCTTGCTCCGACCATTTTTTGATATTGATGTCTTTAAGGCCAAAAAGTGGTAAGGATTCTGAATTTGTCAGTCGTTTTTCAAAAAGTCAGCATTATTGCCGTCAATAAATCCAAATCTCGATTTGAAGATACCCATTTTTGAACAGGGCGTAAAGCGAGGTTTGTCTCTTTTATAGGCGAAATTGTTGAGTTGTCTAAAAACGAGTGGCAAATTCAGAATCCTTACGCATTTTTTTCATCACAGGCATCAATATCACAATATTGGCAAATGATGTCGAAAATTGAGGTAAAAAAATGGTCGGACCGAGCTGAGGCCTGCGCTGGCCTCCGGAGGAATCCTGCGGAGGAGAGGCCAATTCCTCCGGCCTCTGCTGGAAGCGGAGGACATTTTTTTTTTGTGAACACAGGCCCGGCCGAGCTGTGCGTCCCACTTTTTGGGGTAGCGGATCAACCAGACTTGACTCTACATACATATAATTGTTTTCGTCATGAAAGTATAAGTCAAAAGTCCCTTCCTTTATTTTTCTAGATGAGAGTGTGTTTTAATGAAGCATTGTCACTTATAGAAGCGCGGAAGTGGCATAGATAGCGTGATAGTTTTTAATTGTAGTGCTTTAAATATTGGTGACAAGGTTGGCTCCGTTTTATTGTTGTTTAATTGAACTTTCGTGTGTAGCTCTTCACGCGTGGCTGATTAATGCAGAATGGAGGGTGTGAGAATTTTTTGAAAAATGCACTATTTTTATACCTCCTTTAAAAGCTCATTAAATCTTTGTCTTGTCGCCTCTAGTTTTTTTGTTAGAATTGCAAATGTCTATGATGATAATCCCTTTTTTTATTTATTAAAAGTGCACTTTTGAGATAAGCTGTTGCTTAATTAGTAATTTTCAGGCCTAATTCTCGTGGATATCGCTCTTGCTGCAAGTACTTCTTCACTTTTATTCAGTCATGTTCTATTTTGGGTTTCGTTCAGCTTGGAGACAGTTTTTCACAGGTCCGTGGTTGATGCTTCTTTTTGCTATTCTTCAATCGTCCTCAGCTATGATTATTAAAAGTAGCTTTTACAGTTTTTATGCCCAGCTTTTAGTTTATTAACTTTTTGTTTTAAGGAAGATCGCTTCACTCATCGCCTAATCAACAAAGAGCAGTTTCTAATGCATATTTGGATAACATGTATGTAGTTGAGAGTCCAGTATTTACGGAAAAAGAAGACAAGGCGGTAGTATATCGAATTCCACACGGTCTGTTTCAACTTTCCAATGCAGCCTTGAAAAAAAGAGCGTCGCCGCACCAGCCACTACCAATTGATGATGAAGCCGTGATAGATGCGATGCGTGATTTGTGTGACCGGCTTAGGAAAAAGAGGCTGATGAAGACGTTCGAGAAAAGAGCGAATGCCGAAGACATGATTTCATTTTTGTGTAGATCAAATAATTTCTATTGAATCAAACAGATTGTTGTTCAAGGATTGAATAGTTTCTTGGCAAAGCCATCTAATTATATGACTGATATTCAAAATTTGTTTGGCTGTTTTCATTTTGTAACTGCTTTTCTCTTGCGCAATTTTTGCTGTAAATGGTGACACCATCGTTGACATAATTGTGTGTGCTCTATATTCAGAACTATCAACTTGTTTTTGTCAGTTTTGAGTCGCTCATCATCTTTGCTGATGTTTATTGTAGCTTAATTTATTATGTTCATGTTTTTTCGTTCAATAATGTTGTTTAGCTCAACTTATGTTGTGAGAAATAAAAAAAATGTACAGGTTAACACCGTTGCTTCTTATGTTTTACACGAGCACTGCACTCAGACAAAACCTTAACACCAACTGTAAAAGAAAGAAATTAGGTCGCCTTTTTAGGGAGAAAAATAATTTTTGGGTCATCACACATTCTTTCAAAGAAAACCCAAGAAAAAAGTTGTTGAGATAAATTAGGGGGTAATTTTCTCTGCTTTATTTAACCATACAATTATTTAATGTGTAATTAAGGGCTTTTGCATTAAGCAAAATTGGTAGTAGTCATACAATGGCGGATCTCAAAATTAGTGGAAGTAGAGGCACAGTTATTTGTGGCACAGTGTTCTCTACAGTATGTCTAATTGTTTTGATCATAGTAGGTTATTTAGAAAAAAAATTATAGAATACACTTTGGCGTAACCCCACTTTATTTACAGCTTTAATCTAGAAGTGTTCATTAAAAAATTTCCACCTTCCAATTTAAAAAAGTCAGCAGAAAGTGATAACAATTCTTTTGACTTTCAAAATATTATAGACAGAAAAACGACAAATTATAGATTCACTTCTGATTAACCAAACACCAAAGCATTTTCATTTGTGTGTGTGTTGTTCTATTAGAATTCTTTTAGATAATGCCCATCATACACGTAACTTTTATCCAAACATGAGTGGGTAGTAGTCACAAGATTTCAGATGAATACCCAACAAAAAATCTCCATTATGCTCTCCAATGTAGAGCGTTGCAAGGTATAAATTTGAATTCTCAATTATTTTAAACTAAAAACCAACACAAATTGTTGCTTCGCATATTTGTAAATCGAAATGATGGTCTTTTTTAATTACTTGATTTTCTTTAAAAAATTCGTAATCCTTTAAAAAAGCATAAAAAAGTCTAGCCACTCAAAAAATATTAATTGGAGGGAAAAGCAATAGCAATATTCCAGATATAGCTTTTTTTCCGCTCGAATAAATTGCTCAACCAGCCTATTAGTAGCATAAACCTTTGAGTAATTAAATTTTGCCTCGGAATTTTTTATTAAAAAAAAAAGAACTTTTTTAGCTAAAGGTTAAATTGAATATATTGTGGCAAAAATAACCTAAAATTTTATAAAAAAATATGGGTACCGTATTTACTCTATAAGCTGGCACCCTAAATTCAAAAAAATGTGTTTGTGGCATTGTGTTTTTAACTTACCGTGTTTTCCGTAATAAGCACCCTCCTAATTCAAAATCGTGTTTTTGGCATTGTGTTTTTGATCTATTTTTTCTGAAAGAATATCAGGCAACTAAGCACCCAAATTGTAGCTAAAGCAATAAGCTACAATTTAAGTGGTGACTTGCCTGAGATTCGTCCGGAAAAAGTAGGTCAATAACACAATGCCAAAAATACGATTTTGAATTAGGGGGGGGGGTGTTTATTACAGAAAATACAGTGTGTTCTGCTGGTGTCTTCTGGACATGTTATATACCAAAATGTAGCTTATAATGTAGGCTACATTTTGGTGTATAACACGTCAACAAGACACCGACAGAACATAGGTCAAAAACACAATGCCACAAACAAGTTTTTTTGAACTTAGGGTGCCCGAATAAATACGGTATTAAACTTGTTTTTTTATTGGCAAAATAATTTTTTAGCTGGAATCGAGAGATATTTGGCAAGCTTATTTTATTTGGTTACCCTTTTGAAGTGAGGTATTTATAAAAAATATCTTAGGCGAGAGATCAGTGTCACTTCGCTTGCAAAAAGACAGCGTAGAAACGAGTACAGAGCAGACAGTAACAATCCTTATGGAGGTGCATCTTATGGAGGAGCCTCTTCTGGAGGTGGGCTACTTGTTTTTAAGTTATTTTTGGCTTATAAACAACTAAGATATTTTGTTAAGTTTGTGTAAACACAATCAATTCAGGTTCATGTTGTGCTTGTTCTCAAGGCCAGCCAGGTACATTCTTCCAAGCCCGAGAATTTTCTATGCAATGTTTGTTTTAGGAGCAAGGGGCAATCCAGGAAACGATGGAGTCCCCGGAAATGATGGCCAGCCAGGACCTGATGGACCAAACGGCAAAAATGGTTGGACTTTGAGTGTCTGAGCCAATTAAAAACTTATTTCTTTACGTAATCTTGTTCAGGAAGGTATTTGCCAGCTCCACTTGCTGGAACTAACTCTTGTCAAAAGGTAAAATTATAAATACAATGAGGGTTTAGGAAATTCTGCCGATTTCAATCCTCCATAACTTTCTTTCTAATGCTATCTTTCAAAACATTTTTTTCGACTTATCTTGAGTTGCAATGAGTCCAATGCCAAACGAATTTGGCGCTCCGAAAACGAAAAAATATCAGCAAAAACACCTAAAGCATATAAAATCATCCAATCATCCATTTTTGTTTGCTTTTTGGCATAAATATACATAAACATGGTTATTAGACACTTTTGGAATACTTGATTTTGGGAGCGGGGGGTATATAATCGAGTAGCGCCTTTTTCTTTGAATGGGTTTTAATAAACAGTTACATAAGTATAATTTAGTGTCCACCAGGCCCGCCGGGAGTAAGACTTACTTGTATTTGTATTTTTGTATATTTCATTGCTAATTTTAGCCACCTGGATTGCCTGGAAGCAAAGGGCCAAGAGGGCCTGCTGGAAATCCAGTAATTCACTATATGAATTGTCATTTTTTACCGTATCTTTTTTCAATTTTAGGGTCATCAAGGCAAATCTGGAGGTATTTGTTAGGTTAATATAGCATTACACCTTTTAATATAGGCTATATGGTGATTACGCTCATACTTGATTGATTGTTTTCAGAGAATAACAGACCTGGACCACCTGGACCCCCAGGGGTAATTGTTATTATATGCCGTATTATCTCTAATAGAACCACCGGAGCTTCTAATCGAGATAATACAGTAGTTTAAGAGATATGAGCTTCAGAAAATGTGTTGTTTCAGCCCAGAGGAGAACCTGGACCACCTGGTCCTAAGGGAGTTGTGGGAGAACGCGGCAAGGTTGTCACTTTATCTTATTATACCCAATGTTTTAGTCAATATTATAGGTACTAAATGGAGCGCCACCTGGACCACCAGGCCCTTATGGAAGGTAAGTCAAAGTTGGGGTAAAACTTTTATGTCTAATTTGCTATTATTATAGAACTGGTCCTCGAGGTAAAAAAAATAAGAATTTGTTTAATTTTTATGTCAAATCATTTTTTCAAGGTCCACCTGGCGGTCGTGGTCATGAGTAAGTTGGTTTTTGGTGCTCTGAAGGTAATAATAATTGTGTCATTTAAAGCGGGAAGAGCGGTTTGCCTGG
>BBSZ01011089.1:0-23835 GCA_000981365.1 Subanguina moxae | reverse complement strand
AAAAGCCCAATACACCAAATTACACTCATCTAAAAACTACTTGTTTAGTCGATGCAAAGAAGAAATTCAACTGTCATATATGACAGAAAAACATGTAAGCGAGGGGGTAAAAGCAATAAAAAATTTCGTAAACATGTAAAAATTTTGAGAATTTAATCAAAACATTGTTAAAAAATAGCACTTCGGGATTTAACAAATTTCGGGATCGGGATCGGGATTTTGGTAATCGATCGGGCGGGATTTCGGGACGGGATTTTTGTCTGAAAATGGCTCGGGCGGGATCGGGATCCCGACGGGATCCCGTCCCGTGCACATCACTAGTTTTATCGGAGGGGTTGTAAGAGAACACACTAAAAAAAACCATGATCTACACAATAATGTTCAATACTTTGAAAATAAACCTTCAAAATTCTGGACACACCCTTTACTCTGGCATTTAAACATAAAATTTAGAAGGCTCAGCTATTACCAACCACTTCCGTCTCTCCTCTGAGTCTGGTCCCCCCAACTGTCCAGATTAGAGTAGGCATCCTGATGCCCAAAAACACAAGCACACCTTATCCCTTCCACAACTCAGCTGGAGCAATTACCCTCGCTTTAGACCGCATAATAGAAGAAAATATTCTGCCGAAAGGAACAAACTTTACGTAATCAAATTTATTTGTTTGGCAAATATAACGCCTTCCGTTAAGTTTTGTGTGGATGTATGAGGAGTGTACAGAGTCAACAGCTGCCGGGTACACCTATCAACTCATCCAAAACTATGCAGTGGACGTTGTCATAGCTCCTCCCTGCAACGATGGTAATTTTCATTATTCTCAGTTAATCATAACAAATTTCGACAGTAACAGAGTCTAACACCAATCCTGCTACTAAGCCATTTATTTTCAAGGGGGTCTTACCATAAAAATTACAAAATTTCCATTGTATACGACGGCAATGGCCTGTTTCAACAAGAACAAGAGTTACCAAATATTTTCAGCTATATATTTTTCTGTTTAGGAGCAATAGTATCTGGATATGTAGCCAGTTACTACAACATACCCTTCTCCATCTGGGGAACGGCTTTTAGCAGCAAAATGACTGAACAATCGCTGTATACAAATCTTATTAGTGTGGTTCCGAATTACAGAGAGTAATATTCATGCTTGGTTGGTGCTTAATTACTGTGCCATTTTTCAAAAGCATATACAGCCGACGCTCGATTTATCGACCCACAGCTGGGTCCGACCATTTTCTTGCCTTAATTTTTGACATCTTTTGTCAATTTCAATATTGATGTCTCTAGGGAAAAAATTGCAAAGATTATGAATTTGCCAGTTGTTTTTACACAACTCAACAATTAAAAAGACTTTACTCAATTGACTCAATAAAAATGGACAATAGTTATGCAGCAACCCAATAACTTATATGGTTAGTCAAGTGTTGTTAAACACCCTTTTAATTGCAGTTTTGCTCGAAGTGTTTGTGGTATTATGACCCAATTTCAATGGTCAGTGTTCTCTTTTATATACCAAACTGATGAGAACGGAGGTTGCCTCTCTTTCCAAAAAGACTTGGATGTAAGTTTTTATGCCGGAGTCTTTTTCTACTCTTTGTTGTTATAAGTCGGCTGCAAATGAACTCAACGACTGCACAATTAGCTTCAAAGATACGGTGGACAACTGGGACGCCGTCGAAATCAATTACACAATTGAAAATATAAAAGCTCGCTCTCGAATAGTGGTGTTGTGCTTCGATGATATCATGAAGCAAAGAGAATTTGTTCTTCGACTTTATGATGCTGGTCTAAAAACTGAGGTTTTTTTTAGTTTCAAAAATTGGAAAATGCGTCCACATAACCTAGAAAAATTCTCTACTATTACAGGACTATGTTCTCATTTTTCCTGACGTAGATGTGGCAATAACAGGTTATCACAACGTCTTTCTACGTGCTCACTTCCTAAAAGACACACCAAAGTTGTTATAGTTGGTCCAGGAGAGCAACCATTTTGGGTGCAAAGACGATCCGACAACCAAACTTCTGATGGCAGAGATGCACAAGCAGAGGCCATCGGTCGACGCTCTTTTCAGGTAAGAATTGACGTAAGCATATACAAATTTTCATAGTTCTTTAATTGGAAATAAAATAGTGCCCACTTTTAGCTTACTCTGGACATGACTACTGATAACAACAGTAATTTCTCTGACTTCTCTAAAAAAGTGATGGCGAAAATGGCTCAATGGCCTTTTTATTGTGCTACGTGCAATAACGGAGGACAGGTTAAGTAATTTTTTATGTAAATTGACATTAGGTTATTCAAAAATAGCGCAGGTGGAGGTAAAGATAGAGATAACGGTAAAGCTTATTTCCCCCACCCCTGGTCTCTCAACGTTTCCAGAGATATACAGGTCTTTGGAGTGATCGATGGAGTTTTTTTATAATCCATTCGAAATGTCCAGAGAATAAAAGAAGAATACAGCCTTCAAAGTCTTAATTATCATAGATCAGACCTACTTGTGATACACCAAAATTATTGCCGTAAACTTTTCTTAATACTTCCAAGCAAAACTCTTCAAATACTTAGTTCTCATTTAACAGCAACAAAATCGAGTCTCCATATAGCGGCATCCTTGTAGACCCGCCCAAGGTGCTATTATATTGACAACCTTTATCATTTGTCCATTATGCAAAAAACAAGGATTTCGCATAAACCCCAATTAAATGAAGTATTTATAAAGAAACACATTTTGGATGAAAAAAAATCGGCTTAATAGAAAATGAATAGCTAGGAAATAAATGAATAGCTTAGTAGCAAAAATGCATGACTCCACTTGAATGGTTCTGCCAGGCACGACCTTTGCAAAAACATATTTTTAAATATTTTTTTTTTTCATATGCAGTCGACTGTCGTTATAACGACCCAGTGGGGACCGGCTGAAACAAAGTCGTTGTAACGAGAGTCGTTACATTGAAAGTCGTTATAGCGAGAGTCAATACCAAAAAGTTAGTAACAGGTCGTTACATCGAGCGCTTTGACGACTGCATTAATAATAAAAGATTTATTATAGCACGCATCATCTAGTTTTAGAAAAGGACTAAGGACTTCACTAAGAAAAGAAACAGCACATCATTAGAGCTAAAATGTAAAAAATGTCAAAAATCGATGAATCGCACGTCGACAAGCCCCATTAATAATTCAGTCATTTAGGCTTCAATTTATACACCTTTTCTCTACGATGCTTTCTATGCCTATGGAATAGCTTTGTCAAAGACTTTTAATGAGTCTGGAATTTCACCTCAAATATATCGCAATGGGAGTTTAGTTTCTAAAAACTCCATTCTCAGTTTTCAAGGTATGACTGGCCATGTAATTGTTGGAGAAGATGGCGTGAGAAACTCTATATACGCACTTTCTGCCTACAGTGCCAAAAATACTATTGAAAACTATGTGCTCTTTCAAGTGGTCGGTGCTAATACGGTATCTTTTCTTTAAAAATTTACTTTTTACTCAATATTTTGTTAGCTTAGAGATTAATTGGGGACAAAGAAAACGATTTTCTGCACCAAAATTTGTCGGCTTTGAGCACCAAAATTAAATTTTGTCGACGCCAAGTTTTGAGCGAACATTTACAGAACAGCACCGTGCTCTACACCAACCCAGCAACCACTATTTGGGCCAATCGAGGAGGTAAAGTGCCGTTGGCCATACCCATATGTGGTTTTGATGACAAAGGCTGTCCTGCATCTCCCTTCGAGATGTACAAAGGCTACATTATAACTGGCATAGTGCTTGCCGTTTTGCTAGTCTGTGCAGTCATCTTCTTTATTTACTATGTCTACAAGTGAGCCAGTCGAATAAGCACTAATATATTATTTAATTTTTAGTGCACGTCTGCAAGAAATCCGACAGCAAAATTTGCTATGGCAAATCCCTTTTTCCGGCTTAAGTAAAGTCAAGTCTAGAGTAATAACACACTAAATTGATCAGAACCCTTCCCCGATTATAATCTGACCCCTAAAAATGGCCGGTTATAGCCACGAAAAAAGACTAAATAGGGCACGAGTGGGACGCGGAGCGTTGCTGGGCCCGCTAGACACGTTTTATGACCAGAAAACAACACTGCACAATATATTCACTAGGGATGGGAGAGTGTTGTGCTTACCATACTGAGTCAGATTAACGAGGGCTGAGTGCATGACAACATTTTAGAACTACACTTTTATTTGCAAATTTGTCAGAGTAAAACAACAGAAAGTGCACGCTCTCTGCAGTCTGGTCCAAGCACCACCTCCACAAAGTTCACTATGGATAGTGTGACCGTCTCAAAGAGATTTGGACTCTACAATTACCATGGAGAGAGAATGATTGGCTTAAAGCACGGTGTCGAAAATCTGGCGTTGTCTGAGCTAGACATGCAAGAGCTGCGAACTGTATGCTTTTCGTCCATATAAAATAAAATATACATGTCTAAAGCAAAGGCCAGTACACAGCTTAAATTTAGATGCGTCAAATAGACCATGAGAATCTGAATAGATTCTTTGGAATAAGCATGGATGGCCCAGAAATGCTTTCCATGTGGAAGTTTTGCAGCAGAGGGAGCATAAAAGATGTGTTGAACAACAATTCCATGTCTAAAGATGCTGTATTTATCTTTTCTATCATCCGTGAGCTATCTGAAGTAGAAAATAGACACAAGTGAGCACTTCAAAAACAACATGTTATAGGGCATTTCTTTTATACACAACTCAGCACTCAATTATCACGGTCATTTAAAGTCTTCTTTTTGTCTGATTGATGAGCGATGGCAGGTCAAAATCTCATACTACGGGCTGAAAATGCTCAAAAAGTGGGAGAATAGTAAAAAGAAAGCTAAGGATTTGCTGTAAGCTTGTAAAAAGCATTATTTGGCCATAGTGCTTAAATACTTTTGAGGTGGAAAGCACCTGAGCTGCTAAGGATGGAAGATGATGCTTTTGGAGAGGGAACAAAGGCAGGAGATATTTACAGCTTTGGTGTCATAGCTAGCGAGGTATATTTTGGTTAATATTTTCAGCTAATTTGCTTAATTTGCAGGTGGTAAACATGAAGCCTGCTTGGGAAGAGGCAACTGGAGACACTCAGCGATTTAGAAATGTCGAGGAGATAGTTTATTTAGTCAAAAAAGGAGGACTCATGCCTCCTCGACCTACAATTCGACCTGCAGTCACTAATTTAAATCCTGCTTTGGTTGGTCAAAATAAGGCAGTACTTTTTTCTGCCGCAAGTCGTCTTTGATAGTGGATAACTAAAGAAGTTTAGCAACATTTGATTCGAGACTGTTGGACGGAAAACCCTTCAGATAGACCCAAGATTGAGACAATCCGTTCATTGTTGAAATCCATGCGGAGTGGCGGGTACAAATGTCTTGCCTAATTCGACTTTCCTAATTTTAGCAACTACTTAAAGAACCATAAATCTTATGGACCACGTGTTCAGCATGTTAGAGCAGTATGCTGGCACTCTAGAAGAAGAGGTGGAAGAAAGAACCAAAGAATTGGTTGAAGAGAAGAAAAAGTCTGACCTCCTGCTTTATCGCATGTTACCAAGACAAGTAGCTGACCGACTAAAGCTCGGCCAGTCAGTGGAACCAGAGTCCTACGACTGTGTGACTGTCTTTTTCTCCGACGTGGTTTCCTTCACAGTGCTCTCCAGCAAATTAAAACCCTTGCAAGTGGTCAATCTGCTCAATGAACTCTACACCAATTTTGATGGTCTTCTTTTTGATGGACTTTTATTTTTTCTTCACAAGGCATGCCCATGCCAATCAATGGCATAATATGTCGTTTGGTTGCGCGCACACCAGTTTTTTCTTTACAAACCTCACAAAAATTGGCTTGAACTTTGAAAAGCTATATTTTCAATTGAAGTAGTTTTCAAAGGTTGGAAGTAAGAGCAAGAAAGAGGATTACCGAAAAAGGCGACAGCAAAGACGGAGAAGAGAGCCATAATTCTTTATCAAAATCTGAAAATTTTGGCTCTTCAAGGAAAAAGTCAAAATTTAGTTAGAAAAAGTTTTGCAAAAGATCCAGCTTTTAGACAGAAATGGCCGAAAACCTATTTAGAATCATTTTTAGCATAAAAAAAAGGAAAAATTGAGGGTGCAGGGTAGTGTTTTCTACGGAAAAGTGCTGCCCATGCGTTCAAAAAATGTGGCATGCCATTGAGGGGCGTGATCATGCTGCATAGCTCTATTTTTTCTAGCAATCATAGCCGAACATGATGTGTATAAAGTTGAAACGATAGGTTGGTTTTAATAATTTAGAAACGAATTACTTTATAATTTTCAAAAGAACGCAACCTTCTGGTGTATTGAGTAGGGTTGGCCTCCCGCGGCCAAAAAGTGTCCAAAGTCGGTCCCGTCATCCCTCCCGCTAGTGATTTTACGGGAGGGAGGCCAAGCCTAGTATTGAGGCTAAACATATACACTATATATTCACACATACACTGGAGTTATTTAATTTTAGGTTATTTTTTTAAGAGCAAAGTATTAGGCTATGTAAACTTCAGACATAGCAATTTTTAGCCTTAAAGTACCTCTGTATCTCAAACTTAAGAAAATAATATCTTAAGTGCTAAATTCTTGACTCAGCGTGGAAAAATGATTTTTTGAGAAGATAATAAGTTAATAAGACTTTAGGTGATGGCTACCTATGCGTTTCTGGTCTGCCGAAACGCAACGGAAATGACCATGCTGCACAAGTGGCTAATATGTTAGTTTACTTTTTTGTAAAGAGCTTTATATTATATATTTTTAGACTTTAGAATTAAATAACTTCATAGACATTCAACATTTTCTAAGTATTTTTTTAATAAATTGTGTGTAAAAAATCACTAATAAACTTAAACTAAGCTTAAAGACTATCTTAATTGGGATCCATGGCTTTTTTGGCTCCATTTGCCTTAGTTCCCCAAATGTCAAACACCATGTATATAACTTTAATTCAATAAAAAAAATATACGCTTAGGTCATTGCGTTTCATGCTCTCCTTGGTTGATTTTTCTGTTCCGAGTATGCCTAAGGAGAAGATCAAGCTGCGGATTGGACTGCACAGTGGATCTTGTGTAGCTGGGGTGGTTGGATTGGCTATGCCTAGATATTGCTTGTTTGGAGACACTGTCAACACCGCTAGTCGGATGGAGAGCTCTTCAACTGGTAAACTTTTAAGTCTCATTCATGCTAAAAAAAGTAATTTAAAAAATTCAGCCAACAAAATTCACATTTCAAGTGATACCAACCGGTTTCTAACCCAAATTGTTGGTGGCTTCATTACTGAAAGTCGTGGTGAGGTGATCATAAAAGGAAAAGGGGTTATGGAGACTTTTTGGCTGATTGGGCATCAAAGCTATACAACCAATGGCTTTGTAAATGAGCAGACCCCAGTAGCCCAAATTGTAAGTGAGGCTGAGCCAATGAGACGAAGAAATGAGCAAGTGAGCGGAGAAAAAGGGATTCTCGTTCAACCTAACCCACAGGCTGGAATGTATGAGGGAATGTACTACTCTCAGCCAAACACCACTATGACCACAAATGTTAATTAATTAATCGTAAAATTTGTTGATTAACTAAAGCCAACTGAAACCTACCAAAATATAGATTTTTTATTAATAAAAAATGGATTAACAACTAAACAAAGAGTTAAATAAATAACAATCAAAGAAACCAAACACTTGAAGTTAGTGTGCTATGATACAATATAGTGGGTGTCTGTTCTAGAAATGCTGAGACTAGAGTTGTTTGCAATTAAATAATTTAGGTTGTTTCTAAGAATACCCGCATTTTTACAAAACTATAGGAAAGGGATCATATTGACTCTTAATACAATCCTGTATGGTCCGAAAAGTCCTGCATAGGTGGCTTGAAACAGTAGCATTCCAGCAGTTTGAGTGCTGTTGGCAGTAGTCTCTTCTTCATTTGAGGACTATTGAAAATGTACAAGTAAAAAAGACAAGCATGATGTGTGTACAGCAAGACATGCGCCATAAAGCTTAGCCGCTGCATCAATTCCGTCTAAAAAAACAAAAAAGGGTTAGGTTTGTTTAAAAAAATTTTACGAGGTGAGGCAAAAGTTTTCGACCAATTTTAAAATCTGACTTCTAGTCATAATATGTTCTCTATCAAACAGAGCAAGACGTTAGTGTACAAGATATGCATAAGAAACATCAAAAAATACCTGATCATTGATATGGAAGAACTGAATGCCTATTCTGTACAAGTAGTTAGGCAGATTAAGAGCTATGAAGACAGTAGTCACCACCAGCAGACTTCTGGTTAGCTGAAGATCAGTATAGCGAAGACTATGTCTTCTCTTCCTACCAGCTGCTTCTTGCATTTGCATCCTAGAGACCGACAAATGACTCCCCATTCGGCAAAGAGTAGCTCTAAAAGGACAACTTGCGGAGGTTGTTTGTTAGTTTTCGTTAAACTAATGAACTTGCTTGGAAATTTTAATCGACTTAATGGTATGTGAAGGTCCTGTAGAATAAACTGTATCAGCAGTATTGAAAGAGACGGTCGGAGAAGAAGGAATTTGCTTCATATGAGCTCTCAGTTTCAGGATCACAAAAAAATTGGAGAGAATTATGAAAGCTGAAGGAATGATCATGCAGATGATTGTTTCTATTAAACTGAATGTCTAAAAATGTAAGAATTTGTGATGGATGTTTCTACCTTATGACCGAACCATTCGAGCGAGAAATATAAAAGTGCATTAACCTACATTATACACTTCTTCATATTGTGGCTTAATGTCACAGCCGCCATACAAGTTGATTTCTGCTACAAATAGTATCCACATATTGCAAAGGCCAGAGGCAATTAACAAGAACATAACGTGCCTTTTTGCATTGACTAAAGAGCGACGAAAACTGCAATCAAAAATTTTTTTGGTCAACCTTAGTTGACTTTATCATTAAACACATACGAAACTCTGTAGAGAAGAGTTAATCTCTCGAAGCCGACACAAACAATCAACCAAACTGAGGCAAAATCACAGAAATGAGCAAGAAAAGTGGCGCATTTGCAGAGGATCATGGAGTGCTGTTCGGTGTGCTCCTTCATAAAACCCTATAAAAAAGTTTTTTAGTCTATAGTAGGGTCAGACAAGGTTGGGTAGTTTGGCTTTACTTAGTTTTTGAATTAAGCTTTTAGTCGTAAGTTTTTAATTTTTGCTTTGGAAAGTTATAGGAAATTAGCCAAAAAGAGATAACGGAACAAACCTCTTCTACCCAAAAAGAAAGCAAAGAAATTAAAAAGAGGCTGCTCATAAGAGAAAGTGTGAGTAGATAAGCACTTGAAGGCAACTTCTTGAATATGCGATTTGACCTTAATTTTTTCTTTGCTTCTTTGCTTTATAATGAGTGTACTTAACACACCGGATCAGGATCCACACCATGCAATTACCAGTCAGGCCAAAAAAGCAACAAATTGGCATGTAGGACAAGTAAAGCATGGCCACAAAGCTTTGCTCTTCCATCTGCATGTAGTCGCTGGCTGTCATGTCAGTATAGTCAATGGCATAGACATTGTTGGGCACTCTACTGCTAGGAGAGCTGACGTTTTTAAGGTTTAAATTTTTAGACATGGACTCTTAAGCAGTAGAATTAGAAGTAGAAGAGCCAATGACCACAGAAGCCACAAAAATATTGAGCTCGGCTACTTCGAAGAACCTGGCTATTGCCATGGCAAAACAACTAAAAATAAAACATTGATTTTCAAAACTAGTAAGCAAGTACTTTTTAATTACCAAAATAGCATTTACCGGTGCTTTTACAGCAAAATTTCTTATTATACTTTCCTAAAATAGCAAAGACACAAAAAGTATAGAGAAATATCCGTGATGTCGTAAGAACAACTTGTGAACAAGATGAGTGTAAGCTAAATTTGCATTCAGAAATTGGCAGTTATATCGTTTAGACTACACCCCTTCAGTTTCCTTTTCAACAATGAATTTTATTTGCCTTCACCTAGGTACAATCACTGATCTGTTGCCACAAGTGCTACATAAAATTAGAAACCTAAAACTTTTTCTTCCAAACATACTCTGAGATGTAGTAAAGCAAAATATCTCTGTATTCCCAATTCTCTCTTGTGCCTAGTCTGAAATTTGCTACCACTCGGATTCGATTCGTTGAGTGTGGGCTCCTGTCTCGGGATAGACAAATTTATGAGGATGGTTGACTGTGTAGTGGCGATAACCCTCCGGCAAGTCTTTGATTCCAAGATAAACAGCCCAGCAATCGGAAGTGATGATTGAACCTGGCAACACAAAGTCTTAAGTGTTGAAGGTATTCGACAAACTCATCATTCATCCTTTCCATTATCTCATATAGCTTTTTCAAAGTGATGTTCCTGAGCTCTTTAATGATGAATCATAGAATAAGCAAGCGAAAGCAAAAAAGTAAACAAGAAAATAATATTTAAGACATTATTAATTAGCGAAAGTAGGGGGGGAGTGCCTAAACGGCATATGTGTCTACAACATTTTTGATAATTTCGTGCAAACCTACATCAAGCAAAGAGGAAATTAGACAAACTTTGCCCGTTCAAAATTTCTTAGAAATAGTTTTTAAACAGGCTAAACAGCTTCACTATTTTTAAGGGATTAAGGGCAGTATAGGTAGGGGAAAGGACAATTAAGGGACCACTTTCTAAGGAGGGCCCATTCAGGAAAAAAGAACATCTTGAACATAGCTTTGTCAACTGGGCTCTACCAGAGCTGCTTCTCGAGTATGGGTATACCAGGTATGGGTGTCTGCGCATATCAACTCCAAGCCCCCTAGTTCCCGTCGCCCGCGTAAGGGGGGCAAAGGAACCGAGGGCATCTTGTTACATTTCAGGCCTTTTTTGCCGTAGTCCAATGAGAAAAACATGGTAAAAGGCCAAAAAATTTCACAAATTGGGTTGCAGAAAAAAATACCTTAACCAATAATCTTGGGGGTGGGGGGCGTATAATACGGTAGAGACGGAAACCGATATACAAACAGAAATACATTTAAACACTTTTCTAATAAATAATGCAATCTTTGACTACTTGCATGACGGTTTTAAACTATTTACTTTCTACAGTAGTACCAAAATTTGATAAGGCAGATACTTGAAAGACACTTTCTGTAACATACTATAACGTAACGAAATTTAAGAAAAAAGTATACATTTAAAGTAAGAAGTATGCGATAATTCCAGCAAAGTCTTAATCACCCAAAAATGATGTTGTTCTAAGAAAATTGTATGAAAAATATGTGTATACTTAACAAATTGGAATATCAAATTTCATTGGCCTTAATAATAAATATGCTTGCTCAATTAAATAGCTATAATTGATTTTTCCTTTCTCACCAAGTTATTCGTCACAAATAATTACTTTATATTAGCACCAACTTCCGCTGAATTTATAGCCAGTTCTAAGTAAATTGCCTGAATGTTGCTAATGTTGCTAATCCAAAACTGAGACATGGCCGACAGGATCGGCCGTTGCAAAAATATTTCTCTAATTGAGCTCTTATCCTTGATGCTCGGAAAATTTAGTTTTTAAAGAAAGCTAAAAGTTACACCAAGCTATTTTCCATTTAAACTAAATGGACGAGTTTTGCACTAAATAAAGGAAAAGATCTTTTAATGGCTTCCTGTTGCCAGTTCTTATTTTCTTTTTTTCTTTTTTTAATTCTTTTATGACCTTTTTTCCTTTTCTCATTATTTTAGATACTTTAGTTTCTCTCACATACTCTGATTTAAAAAAAAAACAATAAATCATTGTTTACTTTTGTTTACTGGGGCATACTGAATAAAAAATTGCGGTATATATCCTTTATTTCTCACATTAAAAGGCTTTTTTGCCTTATTCCAGTGAAAAAATGTGATAATTAATACAAAAATGACCCCGAAATTAAAAACCTCAAAAGGACTTTTACCTTCGACAGTGGCGGGTATAATTTAAAAAAAAAATTAAATTTTTAGTTCAAGTACTGTTTAGAAAGGTTCCTTTTACTATGTTAAGCAGAAAGAAGTAGCTCGCGATATGATTTAGGCTCACCTTTTTAATAATCAAAACATAGTGAAGCTGAATAAACAATAAAAACAGAAAGATGCCTTCGGGGCGGGCCCGGGGTTCTTCGGAGTTCGACCATCGAAATATTCTTGGGGTCGGAGTTTTAGGAGACCTTCGGGGCGGCCCCCGCCCCGAATCAAATTTCGGAGTTTTCAAAGCCTTTTTTTGCGGGAAAACTTTTTACAAGTGCTTATACAAATGGGAAGTACACCAGAAATTAAATTTGTTGACATAAGAACGCATACTCACACACATACACATACTTGCCCAAGGCCAGAGCTAAAAGACGACCGCAAAGACAGAGAACAGAGCTAGAATTTTTAACCGAAGGCATTCTGTTCTACCTACATATATTTTTGCCTTTTTTCTTTTCTAAACATCGCTGAAAATGGAGTCTTAAAAGCTTTTAAAATTTTATTTATCATTAAAAAAAAAAGATTATGAGTTTCTGGAGTTGTTAACAATAAGACTTCCACAAGAAGTCTTAGTAATTAATGAAAAAAGAAAAGAAAAACCAATAACTTAAGATAAGCAGATCTTTGATGAGCAACGGAAGCATATGCCAAAATTGACTAACACTAAATGAAAGCCATTAGAAGAAAGGAATAATTTTTTGTATCAAATAGTATATTAAACAACAAAAATGAGACATTACATATTTTTAAAAGTAATCTTGTAAAAACAGTTGTTTTGACAAACTTTTACAGGTGTTGCTACCACCTTATACAGCAAATTAGATAAGAAAGAAAGTGTACATATTATGACAATAAATAAAACCATTCGCGATAATAAGAATTCAATTTTGTCTTGTTATTTTTAATGACTAAAAAAAGAAAAGTTAGCCAAAAGAAAGGAAACCTATGTACAAAATTAATTGGTAGTATATGCATTTGCAATACTCCCAACAGTAGTTGCTTGAGTTGCGCGGCTCTTTAAAAAGATTTGCTTAAAGTAGCTCAAAAATCTATTTCTGAGCATTTTTTAGTCTTCTACAATTATTTCCCGTAACGCCGAGGTTGTCTACTACAATCCTTAGCTTATATAAGAAAAAATATTGAATTTATTTTGTTTGGAAATTTTCAAATAGCCATAAACAAATTTCGATGTATGTTCCGGGGATCTTATGGAAGTTTGGTGAGCATAATTAGACGTAAAATTGTCAATTTAGTATCTGCAAAAATTATAAAGTTTAATTAGATAGGATAATATGTTGCATAATAAATTAATAATACACATCATTTGTAGGTTGTTTCTAATAACTGAGGAGTGTGTCTATCTGGTAGAACGCAAAAAGTT
Organism: Subanguina moxae; assembly: GCA_000981365.1. Taxonomy (NCBI): domain Eukaryota; kingdom Metazoa; phylum Nematoda; class Chromadorea; order Rhabditida; family Anguinidae; genus Subanguina; species Subanguina moxae. Next base: position 10,472 of record BBSZ01011089.1, on the reverse strand, counting down.
GATTGTGACCTTTAGTTTGTAGGATTTCAGCCACGAAATCCCAAAAATTGACCAGTGAGTAGGAGGTTTTGTCCACAACTATATGAATTAAAAAAAGTATATATGAAGATAGAAACATGCAGAAAATAACCTTTTATTGGCTTATGCTTTTGAAGGACACATTTTTAAAATAGGTTGAAATCTTCTCAGAACTACATTTTTGGTCTAGTTTCACTGGTTTTGGTGTATAAGAGTTTCTTATTGGAGGTAAAATCACACTGTTGAAAAGAAAGGTGAGTTGGGAAACTTATGCTCAAGTAAAGTAAGGTTTCTCTTTCTTTCGAAGTTTCGAGAGAGCAATGTTGACATCAGTATAAATAGCTCATAGATGTTAGAAAACATAGAAATTTTATGGGTGCAAATAGTAGGCACCAATTAAAATGTTTACTAGATTGGTGAAAATGACTCCTTCACCAAGAAAAAAATTAGACTAAAAATGTAAGGAATCTATATTTTAATTGCTTCTTAAAACAACGGACAATTTCGCCCCTAGATATCCGAACTGTGATGGGGCAGGCAGTGCTAAGCCGTCTTTCCTACTTTTATTATCCAACATATTGCCAGGGTCTTCATACATAGATGATTGGTCTTTTCGTCTACTCCCGCAAGAATTTCTAGGTATAAAGCCGAGCTTTTGCCTCGATGACTTGCACATTGAATAAAAGGAATGAAGCATAAACCCGACGTTTAATTTATAAACTGTTTGCTGTAAAAAACGGTTGATTTATTACGCTCAAAAGTTAGCGGTTTATTAATAAAAAATTTTTCAATTGTTTAATGATTTTGCACAGTTATTTAAAGTATATATTCTTAAAAAAGTCTTTTGGGAAAGAATTCACTGGGGAATACCAATTGTTAAGTAGGACTTAAAATTCTTCAAATAATTTTGTTTGCTTTTACTAAACACTAAACTTTAAAAGTCTAGTGGAACGGGGATAACCATTTTAATGTCAAACAATCAATAAACTCACAACCCTATTTCTTTTAAGGCCGTTACTAATTTCACTGGCTAAATTACTAATAAGTACTAATAAATAAAAGGCTGACCAAAAACTTTCAAATTTGCGAACTTGAAAACTTGTAGTGAATACATTTTATGGGTTTTATTAGCAAGTAATCTTTAAAATACAAATCTATCACTTATTTTTGCTACAAAAGTATCTATTTTCAAGAATGCCAATTAGTTTTTGTGCTGAAAAGTTACGAGTTATCGGTCAGCCAAAATAAAACAGGGTTTCGTACTACTGTACTACTATACCCCCAATCGTTTATAACCGCCCCAATTTTTTTTTAGCGGGCCCTGCGGGTTATAATCCAGTAGAGTCAATTTTTCAATGTGTAATATAAAATATGTGTTTAATAAAGTAAAATACTGTCCTAAGTGGGAGTGTTGTATATGCACACCTCTGCTGTCCTTAGTGAAAGCGGTTACAATACAAATTCAAGATATTGTTCATACATATTTATTACCAGTGAAGGACTCCCACTTCCAGATCTGTTTGGTTGACCGGCTGAAGACAAACCCTCTTTGCCTTACCACCTTTCCACCCTCGTCGATTGCTTTGAGGATTGCCACCTTGTCCCTGAGGATGTTGTGGCATTCCAATACAAATTTTAAAGTATAGCGATTTATAAAACTGCGACTGGCTGTCCTAATGCTGTCCTAATTGGGAGAGCCGACAGTATATATTTTATTATAACACATACTTATAAATTTGTATACGGGTGCTTACGACCAAAATTTTGACATTACTTTTCATTTATTTCTATTAATCAGCACATAGTTGTTGTAGTTGCCACACTAAATTTTTTATTGGAATCGGTTGAGCAGCCATGAATCCATTGAATCACTCTGGCTGTTTTTTCAATCTGTGAGACCGGTTTATTGACCACTGCTGGTTTAGGAACCATCTCTTGGCTTTCTTTCAAAATACCATTGCAGAGGGTTGCGCCCTCATCCGAGCCAGCATTTCCATTAGGTTGAGCTGCCGATTGCACAGCCGAAATGGAGGTGAAAATTGAGGAAGAAGCTACTAGTGAAGAGGAACAGTCATTTTCTTCATTCAAATTGACAGTTGGTTCTGAAAAGAAGAGGGCACTAGCCTCTTCTGCTTCTTCTGGCTGTGGATTATGGTGAATGATTTGGCATCTGTCCAGTTCTACCATCAGTTGTAGGGTCTCTTCATTTAGACCTTTGGAGTCAACAGAAGAGATTGAGGAAGAAACAATTGCTTGAAGATCTTTTTTGTTGGGTCGAACTGGAGGGCTAGTAGATTTGTTTTTTTGATGAGAGTGGGGATTAGACGAATACAGAGATACTGAGGCTTGACCATTAGAAGATGGCCCGGATAAATCTTTAAAGACGGTTACTGTTAGGCTGGATGAGGTGGAGGGGTGGTCTTGGCTTGAAATAATGGATGAACTATGCATCCTAGGGTTTGACTTGCTGAAAATGAAAATTAAGTTGCTTAAAAGCTGAACTAATTTCGCCTTTTTACTACATAAGCTCAACTTTATATGAAAGACTGCTAACCTCTCCTTGTTCCTTCTTTCCCATCTCTGCACTCTCTCCTCAAAATCTCCTCCACTATCCAGTTTGCCCATTACTGGTGGCAAAGCACTTCCAATCGGGGACAACTGACGAGATTTAAGTTTCCTTAGGCTCTGATGAGCATGGCCTTGGGTACCATAAGCACTAGTTGACAACAAACTGCTGCCCGCGTTGCTCAACCCACTGCTCATCCCATTTTCTGAGACATGACCTGAGTCTCTAGAAGAGGAATAAGCCGTGGGAGATGAGTTTATGCTATTGATGTTGAGCGCATTAGAAGAAGCATTTACAATAGTGCTGGATGAAGACATTGAGTCTGGAGAGCATTCACCTATTGGATGGGCTGGGAAAGTGGTTACTTGATTTTTAGGACCCCCGTTTTCTGACCGAGGAGGTTTGTTTGGTTGGGTATCAAACTTGGTAAATTTGCTGCTGGATACAAAAGGCAATTGACCGTAGCAAGACATGCTCATTGGATTACTACGATTTCCACTTATTAAGGTTGATTTTGCGGGCTGGTTGTCCTCTTCTTTTTTTTCGTTTATTTCTGCCAACCTCTTGGCAATAGCAACCTCAAGTTGTTCATTTAGAGAGGCAGGATGGTTAAGAAGGGTTCCATTGGCGCTTGCTACAGCCATTCGTAAGTGGTGAATGGCTGTATTGAGATCAGAAGTGCTTTTATTGTAACTGGAAGAGGGATTGGCCAGAGAAGGCAGATTTTGCTGCACTATTGACTCATCTTGGAAAGACTGCCAACTGAAATTTACTTAGTTTAGACGTTATCCTAGGTTGTCAACAAAGTTCATGCATTTTCGGGATGGACTGTTATACTTTAGTTGCGCCAAAATTCCTTCTATTTCAGACAAAAATAAAATAAAAAATTGCCGTAGAATGTTATTTGTGCTGCTGTATCTATTGCTACACTGTAGAGAATCAGTTGGATCCCTGTTGTTTTCGTCACACATATTGTCCACTTTAGGATTATGCATTGAGCGACTCATTGCAGCAGTGAAAGCAGTAGCTGAATGCGCAGTGTCTATGTCAGAAGTTGTCTGACGGCGTCTCAAAAATCTTGGTGGTGGGACTGGTCTCTAAAATTATCTAGGTTACAAAAGTTTACTAATCTTTACTAAAAATTAACATTTTGGAATAGCGAGGTTGAATCTTATTAGAAGATACAGAAGAAATATGTTTCTGTCTCTTACTAATATAGAATTTTGCTGCGCGCCACTGTAACACAAAATAAGGGCCAGAAAAAACCCACCTGTCTCAAAGACTGTCTTGGTGGTGGCACTGGCCTTTTCTCTCTCTTTTCTTCCTCCTCCAGCATTCTCACAATTACGTTAGTAGTCTCTTGCCTTGTAGCATCCAGCGAATGCAGTTCAATAGTGGTATTCACACTTGCCTCAGGACCAATTGCATCAAATCCATTAAATGTTTTCTGTCGTTGAGGATGTAGAGGGGGAGTGTGCATGGGCGAAGTTCTGGGAAATATCCTTCTTTGGCTCATTCTAAAGCTTTTATTTAAACCAGGAATACTCAACTACCATGAAAAAACCAACTTCTTCCTTAGTTCCTTGCTCTTAGGTGGAATTGGAGGAGGAGCAGTTGAACTCCTTGTCAACAAACCACTACTGAAAACAGCGGTAGGACCTGTGGTTGTAGGAGGAGTCTTCTTCGTCACCATAACCGGCTGAAAGGCGCTACTCAGCCCGTTCTTGAGCAGATCAAAAGCTTCTCCGTCTTTAGATCTATTTTCTGAATAAGAGCTCTTTTGGTGATGCATATAATTGTACTTCTGGCTCTCCTCGTTTGAGTACCAATTACTGCTAGGTTTAGCTGGAGGTGACGGCGAAAGAGTAGAGGAAGTGATGCAAAACGCAACACCCTCCTCTTTTGAAGTGGGACGACTTTCACACATTTGAAGTGCATCTCTTTGACGATGGGTTGGAAAACTAGGAGGAGACTAAATATGGTCTATTAAGTTTTTGCTGCGCAAATTATGTTGTAAGGATCATGTAATAACTTACGCATATTTTTACGCTAAAAAGACACCTATCTTTATAGCTTTTAAATAAATAAAAATGAAGTCACAGGGTGTGGGCCGACATTTGAAGACTTATTGCTTCTTTATAATAATTTTTGTGTTATAAGACAGATAGTAGAATGATAATGAACAAAAAAAGACATACAATTTTGACCACGTTTGCACGACGAGGAGCAGGAAGTTGATGTGGCACTGGATTATAGGCGAAATTTTGATAAAGCATGGCCAGCTCCTCTTCACTGGCTGTTTTGTGAAAAAGTCGAGGACCACAAACGTCTGCAATTATTTTTTATATTAAAAACTCTTTTAAATATATTAAAAAAAACCTATTTTTGTTTGCTTCAAAGCCTCTGTTTTCACATATAGCTTTTTGGAGGCTTCAATCAACTCCACGGCACTAGGACCTTCGTTGACTCGTCGACTTAGTTTAAACATGTTGGACTAGGTTTTAGAAAATAGAATTGTTCATAAATCTAAAATGTTAGCTCTTAATCCCAACAAAAAATTGGTTGAGTAGACTTTTTTACAGAGTTGCCCCTTACTTGTCCCTTCCCCTCCCCATATAGCCCTTCATCCTTTGAAAATGTAACTAGAGAATCCAAGTATTGGGGGGAGGGGGTAAAGTATAAACGATTGGGGGTTATAATACAGTAGTACCAAAGATTTATACTTTATATACTCTTTTTTTCACAAATTCTCAAAAAAAACCAAGCAAAAAAATGTCAATAGCAATAAGTAACAAAACAAAAAAGTTTATTAGTGAAGTTTAAACAAAAAAGTTTCAAATAAAAAGTACATATCCAAAGAAATATTACAAATTCAAAATGTCAATTAATTTCGATTTCTACTACAAAATGAATGACCATTCCAATTAATTAACTTTGATTAGAGTGGAATTGCGGGAGCGTGAAACCTGCTCATTCTTTCCTTTGTTTTATGAAAGCCAAAAATTATGAGGCTATTGATTTGGAATAAGAACGCTGCACAGTGGTGCTGATGGTATTAAATATAAAAGAAAAATTATTTATGTGTCTTTCTCATCCGCAACTGATTTCCGCATTTTCAAAGGCTGATTCATTTTGGTGAGGAAATGGCTTCTTCACACAAATTAATCAGCATGTTGGTCGCAGTTTCAAATTGTGAATAGACTTTTTTTCTCTGCACTATTTTTGTAGAACAGTCCATAGAATTGGGGTAATCAACTAAATTGTGGGCAGGTTTGAGTAGAAAAACGATTTTAGCACATAAAAGAGATTCTTTTTGGACGATTTTGGAAAGGAAGTTCTTCTGTCCTTTTCCTGTCCACTGATTTATTATTTTTTTGTTTCCTTTCAAAAGAGAGAAGATGGATTAAAGAGCTGAGGCAAAAACTGTCACTATTTTCTTTGGTTCTTCAAGGACAAAGTGTTGAAAAATTTTCAAATGATGGCACTTCTCAGAATTTATATGTTTTATTTTTGCACTATGTTTGTATAATTTGTTTTAATAGCGATTTAATGCTTTTTTTCAATGTTCTAGGTCCTAAAACGAACAGAAAACATGTTTTTAGTGCGCAGACGGGCTTTTATGAACTTTTTGATACATCAGAGTCATCCAGTCATTTTTGCCCTTACTTGAAGTAATGTAAAGCGAAAAATTTTCCAAAACCATCTTAGACTTTAGGCTTAGAGACTCTAATGTACCAAAAAGGTAAGAAGTCCTACCGCACCCTAAAAACATGTGTTTATATGTTTTAGCAGCTAAAACATTCAAAAAAGTTGTTCAATCGCAATTTTGGGCCAGGGGCGTCTAGACAGTGCGGCCTTTGAATCTGACATGGCCATGTTTGAGGGCCATAAAAATGGCCCTCAAACTTTGTAGAAATAAAGTAAAGAGCAGCAAAAATGTATAAGTATTAAAAGTGTAGCAATGTTTTTATTACTATACTAATAGAATCAGCCGGAAAATTAAGAGAAAAGAGAAAGGGAAGAACCAATTGATACCACTGCTACTAACAACAACAATAAGGATAATACTAGTAGTGATTAAGTCATATAAATAATATATATTTACCATTTACACGCTTTCTCTAACCAGTCTGCTGGTCAACTACAAAGTACAGTAGAGTCCAAATGAATGATAAATAAATAAATATATCAAAAGGGCTCAAAACAGTGATTCTTTACTTAAAGATTTTGCACATAAAATATATTTAGACAAAGAAGAATAAAAACTTACCTAACTTTTTTAGTTTATTGATTTGTAGGGCAATCAGTCCCACATCACTATTATATATTAATATTGCTTTCAATACATTGCTGGCGGCTCTTTTTTCTCCAAGCAGCTGGATTGCTTCCCTCTCTTTTTTGGTGACATTTTAAAGAAACAGACAGAACAGACAATTATTGGCTTCTTTGCTGAATTGGAAGAAAAGAAAAAGATGGTTTGAGATGTGCCTAAAACAATATTCACAATTACAAAGCTTAAAGGGAAATGCTAGGATATATGCTTCCTTTTTCAGAGATGTTTTCTTGAGACGATTTGAAGAGATGCTCTAAGAGAAAAGATTAATTCTATATATCATTATTGTTCTTTTTTTATTTAGTCAGAGTGTATTAGTGAGCAAAAGAGGTTACGTCTCCGCGCTGTCTTGTGCAAGGGAATGAAGAAGAGAGAAAATATTAATAACAATTAAATAGTTATTTCCAATCATCTGGAGAAGCATAATAAACACGCTTTTGTGCATCCGCGAAACAAGCTGGCGAAAGAAAAAAAAAGTTAAAAATGTTGGGCAAAGAAAACAAAAATGATACATCTAGCTATTACAAAATAAAGCAAACAATGAAGCAACTCTGGAACAGGCACCCCAGTCAATCCTAGAACAGAAGCCAAATTTTAATTTTTCCGATTCTGAGCTTCTTTTTGCCTATTGAAAAAGAAAATAGCCACCCCGGTCGGGTGCCTCCTCCTCCCTTCTCATGCCCTTGTTAATCTTGCAAAATAAAGAATTTTTTTATTTTCAGTAAGAGTCGCCTAATACACAGGTCAAATAAGCTAATTAATGACCCAAATGCCACTAAATAAACCAATCAAAAAAGTTAATTAACCTGCATTTGGTGCAATAGAACATCTACGTGAAGTAAAGTTTTCTCAGACCTCATTAAAATTTTTATTCAGTTTTTCCGGTCTAATATAATTAGTGCTTGTGAAGGGTTACACACAAGTTCCCAAGAAAAAGACAACAAACGGACTAGTTGAAGAAGAAGAGAAAGGAAAAACCCCAAAAGCCATTATAAACATTTGAACAAATGTGTTTTCGTGGTAAAATGGACAGCTGACCTTGCCGAGCAACCACCTTGGCAGCTCTCTGGCTGTCCCTTCTAAAAACAATGGCTAGCGGGTGGGCAAGGCTTGCAAGAAAAGAATACCTTGCTCAAATTCTTTTAACAACCATTGTCCATTTGCGACAAAGATGGATGGGTTAAATAACGCAAGACAAAGAATATTTTTGAAGTTACACTGTTTTGATTGAAAAAGTTGGATGTGAATTGATGTGAATGATCGCAATCAGTCATTTAGTAAAGAAAAAATTACCTTAAAACTGAAGTGATAGAGCGGTATTTGAAAATTCTTTGAGGATTAATCAGACAAATGGACGAGCTGCAAAAAGTTTGGGTAGAATAATTTGCATACAAAATTCTATGGTGTTCATGACAGCATCACACTGAAAAAATTAATTAAATCTGAAATTAGCCGAGCGCGATCTGCACTCGACAAAAGTGAGCAAAGGGTTACATTGGAGAGTACCGTGTAACAGGGATACCTTATATCAAGAGCTGAGTGTTATGTCAAAAAAACTCAGTCGCAATTTTTTAAATCGAAAAAATCTTTCAGCAATATTTTTCCATCTTTTTATATAACAATGTGAATCCTTATCAAAGATAACAACGAGAACAGCAAAGGAAGTTCGTTAAGCCGATAAACACCAGATTTTTGCACAGCAAAAATGTGCAAGAAGCATTGCGAAAAAATAAATAGGCAAAGAAAACCAGTATTTTTGTTCCAAAAACAAAAACAGTAACTTTGGAATTAATTTATTGGCCGGAACAAGCAATGAAAAGTGTATAATTTCCTCAATCTAATCTCTTTTTATAAAAGTATTGCAAAAACAACAGAGATTTGATTGTTTCAAAAACTAATTTAGTGGTGATTCCAGGCGTTCTGGTATAATTAGATAAAGGAAGGAAATTAAGCTTCTTCTGCTACTATCTAACCCTCTTTTTTGCTTCTCTTCTCTCAATCAGTGTGTAGTTGATCCGGAGAAGAATGGGGAAAAGAAGATTGGATTGAATGGAAAAGAAAACTGGCTAAAATACCTCTTTTTTGCTTTTCTTCGACCCCATTATTTTCTTAATTCTTCCTTCGCCTCTTTGGTAAGCCGAGGTGTTGTAGCAAAAAAACAAAAACAATAAAAAATAAAGGGAGAATTTCAATCTTCGAAGCAGTAGAAACTGCAAAAAAAAACAATATTTAATTTGCGGCAGAAGAGAGAAGATAGATAATAGCCTAATTTTAGAACCTGGTTGGGTTTTGGGACCTGCTTTACCCGGCCGCGGATAATACCGATATATCCTCCCGTTATTCCTTGTGGGAGGGAAATATCTAATAGAAACTGTTCACCTAAAAATAATTGTGTGATACGCACATAGTGATAATTATATGATGCAAAGAAAAAATTTTCTCTAGCCCTGCGGTCTCTTCTCAAACCCAGCACTTTGAGCAAGTTTGATTCCTATATACCCTCTGTATTTCTCAGTGCTTCACCATCATGGTTTTTGATAGCAATATTTTTGGTTCCCTCTGGTAGCAGTACCGGAGGGTGGGGGCCTTTGGGCAGGGGGGTTTTGAGAAAGGCCTTGCAGGTGCTTTCGGTGTGCTTTTTGGTAGGTGCCCAGCCCGACTAAGTGCCTACGAGCTAGTGTCAATTAGTTAGCGTCAGTCGATGGTGACGGCATGAGAATTCAACGAAATAAGTCGCAATTATCCCTGATGCTCCATATAACTAGTAGTAGGAGTTGAGGCCATGGTGCCTGGATCAGAGTTGGGGCCGTGGTGCGTGGATCAGAGTTGGGACTGTGGTGCCTGGATCAGAGTTGGGGCCGTGGTGCGTGGATCAGAGTTGGGACTGTGGTGCCTGGATCAGAGTTGGGGCCGTGGTGCTGGATCCGGCTATGAGCATAATGTGATATTAGATTTTGTCGACCTAATCTCTTATAGGATTCCAATTGGGGAAACCCTACCCCAAAAACCAACTAATGCTGGCACCAGTAAGCCATATCACTAGTGCTGGAAACCGAACCGCAATCTTTACGGATTCCGGTCACCAGAATCCAGTTTCTTCTCAAATATGATATGATACAAAAGGAAAAATTTTCTCTAGCCCTGCGGTCTCTTCTCAAACCCAGCACTTTGAACTTGTTCGATTCTTATATATCCTCTCCATTTTTTCATACTTCACTGTCAATTTTTTTGATAGCAATAATTTTGGATTGCTCTGGTGCCTGTACCGGAGCTGCGGCCGTAGTGCCAGGATCAGAGTTGGGGCCGTGGTGCTGTACAGGAGTTGGGGCCGTGGTGCCTGTACCTGAGTTGGGGCCGTGGTGCCTGTACCGGAGTTGGGGCCGTGGTGCCTGTACCGGAGTTGGGGCCGTGGTGCTTGTACCGGAGTTGGGGCCGTGGTGCCGTGATCAGAGTTGGGGCCGTGGTGCCTGGATCTGAGTTGGGGCTGTGGTGCCTGGATCAGAGTTGAGGTACTACAATAAGAAAACTAAGCCATATAACTAGTGCTGGAGACCG